>WBMZ01013997.1:0-11744 GCA_013400975.1 Atrichornis clamosus
TTGTACCGCTTGTAGACATAAGGCGTTGTTCTAGCAGCCTTGACCTGATGTTTCTTAGTGTTTGCTNATGATAGCAATTATGAGACTTCTCTCGGCACTAATAGAACATTTTTTTCTGCCTCTTCATCCTAATTTTTCCTCTAGATATTATAAAATTGTACCGCTTGTAGACATAAGGTGTTGTTCTAGCAGCTTTGACCTAAGAAACCTGATGTTTCTTAGTGTTTGCTGAGCACAGCTTAGCAGCAAAGACCACTACAGGTAGAAGTCTTTGTACCTGAGACCAGTAACAACTCAGAGCAGCTGTGTGGGCTCTGTCTTGTGTGCCAGTTTCCTTACGAACTGGTCCATATGCAGAGAAGAAAGTCTGTGGTAGAAACGCTTCAGCCACGCACTCCTCTGGTCTCCTTTTCCCCTCTTTGTCTTTCACCACCCAGATTGCCACTTTTATCTGAGGTGTCAATGACAATGGCATGAAAGTTACTCAGACATTCCTATAGACTTGTATGTGGTCTTCTGCAGACTACAGCAATCCTGGGATGCGAACCTGATGGACTGTGTCTTTCAGAGATTTAAGAAGATGTATAAATATTTCAATTCTGGCCTTTTATCCCCATCTCCATTTGTCCCTTTCTCCTTTTTTACCTCTTTCCTATCTTTTCTGCGTCTCACTCTTCTAAGATCTATTTAATTACACCCATAGAAAAGAAAATGCTGATATCAAAAGAGCAATTCCCTCTTTTGATTTCCAATTCATTTTCCCCTCTCATTCAAGAGAATAGAAATATACAAGGTAATTTGGTATATAAAATGATTCCCCATAATTTTAATCCTTTTAAAGTGCTTATGGAGATTATCACGGTTTGATTTATTTTGACAGGGGGTGGTAAAAATTGTAAGAACAATAGTCTACTAAAAATGTTTTAAGAGCCTGTTGCTGTGTTACAGAAATGAACATTTCAGGTGTTTCATGGGTTTGGGGGACGATTTCCTAATACAGCTAAGTGGATTAAAGTAATACAAGGACAAGCATGAGCAATAAGTAGAAATGGACACCATTTTGCTACTGCTTGAAGATTTTTTCCAATAGTTAAGACAACACATTTTTCTGTTCTTTGTCTTCATTTTATTGCATCTTCTTTTGCTTTTCACAGACCAGGCAGCTAGATGTCAGAACTACAAAGAAAATCAAGAATTGCCTAAATTTCTTAGTCATAGGATCTGCCCTACCACTGGTTTGGGTCTGACCGTAATATCAAACCCATTTCCCAGGCAGAGTCAGACAGGAAGAGGCAGATCCCAGCCCCATGCTCTTATAGGTCTTACCCTACCTCCCTTTTACACAAGATTTATTTGGTTTGTGTGCTGAAATTTTGTCTGTACTCTGTTTTGAACAGGATCTAGTAGCTCAGCTCCCAAAGGATGAAATTCAGGGACCATGAATGTAGTAACAGTGACAAAGGGCATTCTTGGAGTCAGACTCTGTGCTCAGCAGCTCAGTAACATCATGGATCCATGAACAAGAATGGGTCTCACCATGTGATGTGCCACAAGGCTTACTCAGCCTTATGCAGCTATGTTTATTCATCAGCAGCATGAAGACATGCGCTTCATAACCCTACCAGGAAGATGTAGTCATTTGGGCAGATCTGTTTGTGTCAGGATTAGGAGTGTCACTGTGGAAAAAACTACAATTGTAAGAGTGTGTGTGTGCAGTCTTACAGTCTTCCCCAGAACTCCAATAGCCAGATGTTTCTCTTACACTGGAAGAGAAGAAACATGAAAGTGAAAATACTATTTTCCAAGGCCAATAATTCCATCACACATACTATAGCCATCTTATCAAGGGTGTCAAATCATCCCATTGCAAGAAAATAATAGAAAATATATGTGAAGTTTTCATGATATTCATTCCCCTTGTTCTGTGTTTACATTTGTAACTTTGGATCTATTAAATTTTGCTCATTGATGACACTTGCTATCCATGATGGATAATATACCTTATTCAGGATAAACTTGAGCTTTTAGAAAACATAATTTCTGGAGAATTTAATCTCAAAAAAAAAAAAAGCATGAAAAAGATACCACTGGAAGTGTTTAGCATTGGGAAGTGTGCAACACATAGAACTCAGAAACTACTCAGCTGTTATCATAAGATCTTTTTTAAACTAATAAATCTAAATTTCAAACTGTTTCAAAGAAATAATGATCTTTACAAATACATTAAAACAGCAGAAAAAAATGAAAAGAGGAAGAGGGTGAATAACAGGGCAGGCAAATGACTGATCTTTCTGTGTGGTTTTCACTCGAGCACGAGAAGAATGATTACATCCCTACAGCAGTCTTCAAAGTGTTGGAGTCAGAGAGTGGAATAGGAAATGAACTGCAGTTCAGTGACCCTCTGTGGCCTGAACAGTGGGAGCTGGTAAGCACAGCATTTCCACTTTATTCACTTCTCTTTTTTCAGCCACTGTCAGTAGCAGGCCTTCCCACACACGCTTTTGCATCTTTATTGTAACCTGAAAAGAACTAAATGTAGCAAATGTATCTATGTATAGGCAGATATAATCTGTATGCATTTCTTAATGCTCTACATACACATAGGCTTATTACACATGAGTATGATATAGCAATGAATAACTACAATTTTCCTGAAGAAACCTGCTTTCCAATTTATAATAGAACACATAATGAGCCATGAAAATTTATTTGTATTTCATTAGGGATAAAACCACAAGTTGGTTACCTATATCTGCTTGGAGAATAGATGTAAAGCACTGCTTTCATCCTGTTTTGCAATTTTCTTTCTAATGGAGATGCTTCTTTTGTCACAAAATATTGGTAAAATACCCTCAGCAAAATTTCCCTCCTGGAAAGGAAAGCACTCTATATAAATATAGCCACAGTGTGATGTCACTTAAGAGATGCTTGATCTTGTCATCTTGATCTATTCTCATGATATATATGAGAAGGTAAGCTAATGCTAATAAAATCTTTAATGCACATCACAGTTTTCCATAAAATTACACTGCTGCAATGGCATGATAAAGTTGCATGTAAACACACCCAGGAGGTAAACCTGAAAGATGTTACAGTAAGCATATCCTTGTAGGTAAGTCAAAAGGCTACTAATTAACCAAGTGAGATTCTTTTTCACTTTTTTGTTTTGTAACTGGAGATCCCTTGATCTTTGAAAGGGAGTTCCAGGCTTTTCATTGCAATTATTTTAAAAAAAAGGAGTGTATTTCTAATCACATCCAGATTTATGAAAGTTTTTAACTAAGGTTCAGAAGCAGCTCAGATAAAATTATCGCTTAGATGCTTAGGGAAATAGAGGATTGAGGGAACGGTGTTGCTTTTATTGGCAGATTATGATGGCAAACTTTCCTTTCGTTCAGAAGATATGACTGAGTGGATCACTGATGATAGTTTGTCAAGGAAAAAAAATTAAGAGTCAAGCCTGTAGTCTGATTTTTGTGTTTCTGCTTTAAAGAAATCCCTAACCCTCCAAATTTCCTTGGTGCTTCTTTTCACTGCAGCTTCAGTTCTGTGTGATGCCACTTGGACTCTTGGAGCTAGGAAGAGAGTGTTGTTTTTGCCATCACTATAGAATGATAGAATCACAAGTGGTTTGGGTTTGAAGTGATCTTAAAGATCATCTAGTTCCAATCCCACTGCCATGGGCAGAGACATCTCCCACTAGACCAGGTTGCTCAAAGCCCCATCCAATCTTGCCTTGAACACTTCCAGGGATGGGGCATCCACAGCTTCTCTGGACATCTGTTCCAGTGCCTCAACATCCTCACAGGAAAGATTTCTTCCTGATATCTGCTCTAAACCTGCCCTTTCTCAGTTTAAAAATATTACCCTTCTATATCACTAGACCTGTTAAAAAACATCTCTTTCCATCCATATTACAAACCCCTTGTAAGTTCCAGTAGGCCACAAAAACATCTCCCTGGAGCTTTCTCTTTACCAGACTGAACAACCCCAGCTCTCTCAGCCTGTCTTCATAGGTAAGAGGCTCCATCCTTCCGATCATTTTCGTGGTCCTCCTCTGGATGCACTCCGACAGGCCCATGTATTTCTTGTACTGGGGAACCCATTGAATATAATAAAGTTGAAAGGAATGAGGGTGCCATTAAAAAAAGAGCTATAAAGTATGCTTACAGACAAACCTAAACCATCATTAACACTGTAGTATAAAAGGGTGCACAGTTCTTCGTGCCTATTACACTGTTCTTAATGTCATTTTTCTTTATTATTAGTAAGGACTACAAGGCAATAAGATCTATTTAGGCATCCTCTTTACAACAAAATTTATCCTCAAAAAGCATCACAGATTCTCTTGATCATATTGTGAAATGCATACAGAAACACCTCCAAGGCTAATAAATATCTGGTTTTTTACAAAATCTTACTGATATGAAAAGAAAAATAGTAGTTTTGTATACTTATCAGAATTTTGTTAAATCTTGCCTATTTTTACAATATTCTGAAGTTACACTTTTCTTTCTCTGATTCCGTTTTTATCTGAAAAGACTAGATATATATTTGAAAAGAGACATGCAGAGAACATGAGTCTAGCAGTCTGTGTTTTTGGAAACTCATTTTTTTTAATTGAAGGTTTGTCTGTTTTCATATGGTTTTCACTAAAATTCTCTGTAGTTTTACAAAAGAGACTAAGTCTTCATTCCTCTTACATTTTAAATCTGCGTTTTACAAAAGAAATGCCTAATATAGTACTCCTGAGAGCCCAACAAAGAAACTCCTAAATGAATAATTAAGAGGTGAATTAATGTTTTTATGATTCAAAATCTGGGAATATAAATGGAGGGATGTTGCGTCATCATGTGGGCTGCAAACAGAATAAAGGGTTATGTTAAACGAACACTGAAAATAGAAACTTTGCCTTTTCCTCTACAGTTCCTTGTTGAAGCCAACCGCTTGATAATTACTCTTGACTATTTCCAAATCCCATCACAAGAACTGTCTTTTCCTCAGCCAAGGAATTTTAATTCACTTCTGCTCTAATTAAAGAATCAGACCTTTCTCCCAGGACTCAGCCTTTCCTGGAGTTGCTTTTAATACCAAAACTTGTCCACTTGTCCACTTCACCCTCAATAACTGGGCTGTATGAAAATTCTTGTGTTCTACACAGCTTACTTATATTTATATGTAAGAAGAGTAATTCAGTCCCTCCCTATGTGTTGTGATCAAGGCCCTAGATCATTCCTTGCACGACTCACACTGCATCTGAAATGATCTTCAAGGACTCCTGCTGGCTTCAAAAAACAGATTTTGTTTAGCATTTTAGCAGAGCAGCTTTACTAAAGAACAGCTCTGCAGCTTTGGAGCATGGTACTCCTTAAAATAAGTGGGAAATGTAGAAACTGTGTCCTTCCTTCATAAATTTGATTCTGTCTGAACTCCTGATGTGTGTTCACACCCGTAGGCTCTGCCTGTTATTCTTGCATACCCATAGGCTCCAGCTGATAGGGTCTTTTTATATGCAGCTTTCTCCGGTGGACGTACCATCCATTCAAAACACCACTTTGGTGTATCACTGAGCACACATTTCATGGAAAGGTGATGACCATATTATTGCACCTGGTGTTCCTGGCAAGAAATAAGCTCCTGCATTTGTGATGTTGAAATGACTTCATCTGATCAGCAGGGAGCATACATTAACCTAAAAAGAACCAAAAATAACATTTTACTCCCTTTGTGTTTCCCATAAAAAATTCCAAACAAGTGATTCCAACTTGTAGTGGTGGAGGGTGTTGTAGTCTGTTCCAAAGGAACTCCACTCTAGCAGTCTTCTGAGTGCTTTGACAATAGGACCAAAGGCTATGTGCAGTATTGTCTCGATGCCTGAATGATTTTTCTTTATATTTTTTAGTTTTCTCTATATTCTCCTTATACTTATAATTCTGTTACTATATGGTTCTCCAAGGCCTCAGTATTTTTCCTTTGAATTAAACAAGTCCCTGAGGCCTAGATTTCCCCTGGGAACCAAGGACAAGACACCTTACCAATATATGCTCCTGTAAACTCCAGGTGTCTTTCAGAGACATTCTCTCAAAATAAATTGGGGAACAGAGACATAACTAACATTTTCTTCTCATAACAATTAGTGGCATTCTCATAACACATTCCATCATTGGGAGGAATAAGGTGACTAGGGGTTTATGTCAAGCACCTCAATATTTGTATTTCTAATTGGGGAATTTAGTTAGCTACACTGTTTGTGAAACTTATAAAAGCCATGCTTTTTTGTACCCAGTGTGCCTTCTTGTGTGTGATGCTGCTGCGAGGGGACACCATGGAAAGCTTCCATTAAAGGTAACCCTATCTATTACTCTGACCTTGTCCAGTCGTTTGATTTATTAGGTCTGCAGGCGACAGTCTCTGCACTATGTAGTGCAAAGTTTTGGTCCTCAGGAGGTGTAAGGTGTCAGGCTAATGTGTGACATGATATGAGGAGATAAATTTACTGGATTCTCACCTGATCTCTTACAACACAGGAACATCAGGGCTCTCTCTTTAATACATCTATACTTTTTGCATCTAATAACTGCACTCATCCTCAGTATTTCTTTGGGTAAGGCAAATGCACCTTTTTGGAAATCCCCTTATCTTCGCAGTGTTGGAGGTGTTTTTCCCTAATTTCACTACTGCTTTATTGTAAGTTCTTTTCACCCCTTTTCCTAATCCTAATAAAGGACTTTGGGTCTCTGCCTTATCAGGTACCTCTTTCTTGCTTCTCAACAGGGCGGAGGGCTACATCAAACACATCTCTTTTTGGCTGACTGGTGTCTGAATTTGGCCTACCATGGCCTCTGCCAGCATGTCTGACCTGCATTTCAAACTCCTCTACTTCAGGAGCATAGCATGTGTCCTTTACAGATTCCTCTGCTGAGCCTATCCTATATGGATTGGCTGTTTCTGGACTAGTGCTGCAGTAGAGCTTTCTGACAGTTTCAGTGCCCTTAAATTATACAAGTGAATGTTGTTTTTCAGAGGCAGGAACATGCATAGGGGATTACGGCTGTGGTAGGTAGATTGTTACGACCTGTCCTCAGAGGAGGAAATCCCACAATCAAGGTGCATGATATGTTGCACATGTGTGTCATGTAAAACCAGCTGTGAAGCACTTTATTATACCTCCTTGAGAAGGGCTGCATTATGTAGAAAGCTGGCCACAAAAAATGACACCTGCAGTCCTGCACAGGGCCCCAGGCCCCACATTGCTCTGTCTGAAAGAATGTCACCCCTTGCAACAATATCATAACATCCAGTATTTTATTACAGTGGCCTGGTGGTTTTCAAGAGACTTTCTCCTAAACCTCTAAAACCTCTAAACCTGATGATGTTTTATTCCTCTGGTGCACACCTTGTGTTCATATTGCTCAAGGCACTTCATATGCTAAGGTCAGCCCTGTGTCTAAATTTGAAACAGTCTTTAAGCTTCTTTCTTCCCTTCTCAAAATCTCCTCCCCACCCTAAAATAATGCCTCACTTTTGAAGCAAACCCTTTCAAGTGGAACTACTGCTGTTGTACCTGAAGGAATCCCACATTCCAGGCTGACAATCAGCATCACTCTGCCAGTGCAAGCCTGACTGGTGGTTGGAAAACAGAGAAAGGACGCAAAAGAAAGGCTGTTCAAAAATCATAGAAACATAGAATGTTAAGGATTGAAAGGGATCTTAAAAATCATCCACTCCCAACCCCCACTGTCCTGATCAGAGAAACCTTACCCTAGACCAGGTTGCTCAAGGCCTTA
Organism: Atrichornis clamosus; assembly: GCA_013400975.1. Lineage (NCBI taxonomy): Eukaryota > Metazoa > Chordata > Aves > Passeriformes > Menuridae > Atrichornis > Atrichornis clamosus. Next base: position 7,788 of record WBMZ01013997.1, read on the forward strand.
TTCAGCCTTGTCTTGAACACTGCCAGGATTGGGGCATCCACAGCTTCTCTCTGGGCAACCTGTGCCAGTGTCTCACCACACTCACAGTAAAGAATTTCTTCCAAAAAAAGCCCCTTCCCTCCTACTCATTGTGTTAAGAAAGGACCAAAAGGAATTTGGATGGAGCTTTCCCACTGTTTCTGGTGACACAACAAAGAGTGCCTCCACGATACAGCGGACAGAAAGCCCTGCCAGCTGGCCAAGAAGCAACTGGAAACCCAAAGAAAAAAAGAAATTCTGAACTGGTCAATTATGAAATGATGCTCAGGAGCACTGGGATGGTTTAACGTCTGATGTGGGTTTGGTAGGGGGTTTTTTATTTGTTAAATAACATAATGATTTGTTTGTACTCATAAACATGTTGAAAATACTGTCTATTAAATAGCTGCTACCCCATAGTTAACAGTTGAGATTTCAAAACACATTAGCAGGCCCACATAAAAACCAGCTACAGAGGAGATTTTGTGAATAAAAATGTGGCTACTAAGATAAAAGCTTTAAAATATTCAAAGGAATTTTTTTCTTTTTTCTTTTTTTTTCTTTTTTTATTTTTTCTTCTTTTTTTTCTGTTTGTTTTTTGTTTTTGTTTAGGGTTTTTGGGGTTTTGTTCCCTAGCAGTGGAATTTCCATCTCCGTAAACACAATTTATTAACACATGTTGCTGCTCAGTCTTAAATAACCCTTTCCATTTGACTGAAAAAAAGAGCTGTGCCTGACTCTGCTACTGGGAGAAAATTAAGAGAGGTTCACAATCTAGGGCTCCCATTTTGCTCCTAAAGAAGCAATTTGAGTAAGCCTCTTTTTTAATACACAGAGTCTCCCCTGTGAAACAATGCCAGTGGGTGGATCAATGTCCTGAAGAGTGGTACAGAGCCAAAGATTTATATTTGTGGGAAGTGGAGTTTACAATCTGCCAGAGGAAGAGGGATACATAGGCTGCACTCTTTTGTTTAGGCAAAGGAGCCTTTGCAGAGTAATGGGACTAACATGAAAAAAAGAGTCAGAAATATTTGTATATATGCTAAAGTGCACATTCGGTGAAAGTATGAACAAATATCCTCAGTGGTCATGTGAGACAAGAAGAAAAGAAGGATTACTCTACATTTATGGGTGTGTGTTGTCACAGACTTAGAAAAAGTATATGCACATTCAGGAATGTATATCTTCATGACCAGATTAAGTTGCATGCAGAGCTCTAGTCTTGAGTAAAGACAACCACTGAAAATGAGGAAAGAGCAATAAAAATGGTTGAGTGTGATATCTATCTCTTTTATGTGAGTTTGTGCCAACAAATGGTTTGTCTAGTGTCTCAGGACAATTTTTGCACACTTTTCTCTTGGTTATTGCACTATGAACTTATTTTAATTAGTGGTTTCATCTGCTATGACCCTTTTAGATCTTTCCATGTTAGCCTGGTAAGGCAAAAAAAGTGAGCGATTTGCATGGAAATAATACATGTTAAAAGGGGGCTCAAGCAATTTAAGGAGGACATGCTGGAGCTAGTTGCCATCATCATAGCTTGGATTAGCTGTTGGCTAGATGTTTCTTATAATATTACGGGAAAGGGATAATGGAGAGTCTGAATAAATGAAACAATATGAAAAATAAGGAATAAATATGTAAATTCAAGGTACAAATGTGCTCATAGGGAATACTTTTAAATAAAATTAATGCTTGGGGTTTTAAATAAGTGAAAGGCAACCATTCTTTTCATATAAAATTACACATCTAAAATTGTTTGTCATCATTTTTTCACCATTTAAATTAAGTTAAATTGTATAAATAATGTAATAATATATGGGGATATCCAGTACAGGAGCCTCTTGTAACATTTTGAAGTATTGTCAAATAAAGAACTCAAAAACAGTTATATCAGTGAGCTATCTATGCCACAACCAGGTTTACTTGACACTGCCTTATGAGTGGAAAAGCTATTAAGGAACAGATACAGATAGACGTACATTTTTTCATCTATACATCAACTATACCTGTTTAGACCTGATTTTCTTGACAACACTTATTGAGATTGGTAAAATGAGCTAACCGTGTGGACACTTTAACAAATTACTAAAACAGGAAGAAAAGATTGTGTAAGAAGCAGTTAAGCAGAGGACAAACTTGAAAGTGTCTCTATCTTGCATCTTTTAAAGCATTGAAGACCATGAACCTTCTAAAGTACCTGGAGCAAAAATATAAGGAATCTGCAGAACTTTACCAAATACACTCTTCAGACACTGTAAGAGGAAATAAATAAATCTCCTAAACAGCATTAGGTATTCTTGTAAATAAGAAAATTGCCTGGTTGGGAACTGGTCATAATTTAGGATATATTGAACTATACAACAGACCACTCATACCCTATTGCAATGCTGACCGTTCTCAAAGATCTGCCCTGCAACAAAAAGAGGTTCCAGATCCAAAACTTTACAACAGCCCATCTGTAATTCATCTGTAGTTCAGGTCTTCTAAATCCACCTGCTAGATTTTTCCTTCTCTCTTTAGGTTTCAGACTGGAAGACTGTGCTCTGAAGGACCGATGTGCAGAAAGCACTCTGTCTCAGATATGGGAGTCAAGGGACACTTATTGCTGCAAACGTGATGCTTATTCTCTTAGCATGAGAGGCTATACTTTGATGTTATCTTTGGTGGTCTCTGAGGACCTCAATCTTTCATATCTGGAATACAGAACCACTAATGTAAGGTGAGGATAGCTAAGTTTTGTCATTAAAATATGGAAAATTGGTCAGTAGCAGCATGGAAATGTAATGGCAAATCAGGGCTGCCATCCTGGTTTATGAACAGTTATTGCGGGATGTTGAACTTAAAATCACTGAATGGAAGTAAACCTTTACTAACTTAAAACTCTGCTGAACTACAGGAAATGAAGCAGGAAAAGCCTGTGTTTTCTTCCTTTCTTTTATTTTTCCATCTCATTGAATTTAGCAGCAAAATCTCCAATGAGGTACCCAATCCTTAGTTCCAGTATTACACCTCTATCTGAGCTGTGAATTTTCTTATAGCAGAAGACATTAGATTAGTCTGGAGTCTGCTCCAGAGACTGTGGCACAGCAACTTGTGCTGACCGGAACTTCCTTAAAGAAATTTGTCAAAAACGAAACCATGTTGTCCCTCTGAATGGATGACTTGGTAACAAAAGGGTCTTGGGAGGATAGACGCTTGCTTTTTTAAGCTCCTTTTCAATTCACATTCTTTATCAATGTGTTGTGATTACTCTGCAATACCTTCCATCCTTTCTAGTCAGTGCTCTTGAGATTACGTGGTAGCAAGTGTTTGGATAGTGCAAGAGGTCTCCTTGTTCAGATGATTTAATCACATTCTGTAATAATAGTTTGAAACAGGATTTCCTTTAGATATAAAACCTCTTGCTATTTTGGTCTATTTGGTGTAGAATTCATGGGCTTGATATTTAACTCTTTCTCTTTCATTTCCTTTCAAAAATTACCCACAGAAATACTTTTGTTGCAAATTCAGACACATTGCTCAAACTTTCCAATGAATCCTGTCCATTATATGTTGCCATCACAGGTATAGTGCAAGGACAAGTTTAAATATGATAGCAATGTATAATGTAACAATGTACTGGCTTATGAACATGAACCACACAAAGAAAATTTGCAAATAAAACGGTGTCCTGGGTTACAATACGCGGTGTAACTAAACAATGTATTCTACCCCATCTGCATTAGCCCTGATGAGCTGCTAATGACAGGTCGTTTGCAGCAACTGCCCCATGCATGCTTGGCTCCTTGGACTGCTGGCTGGGTGTTAGATAAGATAAGAAAACCCTGTGGTGGGTAGGGTTCCTGTTGTCTTCACAAGAGACACAGCTGGGAGAGCTTCCCCCAGACAGCACCAACAATGATCACACCCATCCTGAGGAGGCCATCTCTTCTCTGT
>WBMZ01013997.1:11838-36824 GCA_013400975.1 Atrichornis clamosus
GGAGGTACTGGACGTTCCTGAGGGAATATAATGAAGCTTGCCTGGACCCTGGAGTACACTCTCCGGCACCAACTCCAGGAGATGCAGAGGACCACCGCTCTCAGCTGGCTGCAACCACCACTTCCAGTGGACAGCAACTACCACTCAACTGGACGGCAGCCTTTGCCCTGACTAACAGGGTGCCAGATCGTGCTCTGGCTCTCTGTTTTTTTCTGCATTTTTCTGTATCAGTGCATTTATTGTAATCTTTTCATTAAATTGTAATTGCAACCTGAAATCTCAAAGTGTTTTTGTGGGGGTTAATTCCTCCACTGCTTCACTTTCAAACCAGCACAAAAGTTTAAAAACCTAATTGTCCAGTGTTCAATCTGCTTGAATATTCATTCTATACAAAGGTAATCATTGTGCAGAGGGGGTCTTTTTATCTCTTGAAGCCTTGACTTCCTCTTAGCAGGACAGCAGGATGCTGTGTGGGTATCAAGTCAAAGAGATTACAGCAGCGGTTGTCTACTTAGGCTGCACTCACTCTTTTTCTGCCTAAAGCTTGTAGAGCAAGGAGGGCTGCATCCAGTACAGCATGATAATGTGATCATGCAGTGAAATCCTTGGGTTTAGGCCGTGGCTTCCAAGTTTCCATTGCCAAGCCTCAATATTTCTCATTAGCCACCAAGCATCATTAGGACCTGCTGCCCTTAACTGTGACTATGTGGTACACATCCCTAATATGACTTTACAGGTTTTTAAGTTATTTGCATGCTCATTGCTACAGATTTTAAATAATTATTGGCTTTCTTTAAATAGAGATTTCTCTGTTTCAAAGCTTGGAGCACGGTTTACTCCAAAAGTTGGTCAGTTTCTGAGAAGCTGTACAGAGTACTTTTACAGTCACAAATAAGGAAAATAATGGTAATTCATGACTCTTCATGTATCACAAGATTTTATGCTGATAGGGACAGTAGTATGGTATCATGCAGCATGTAAGCATACACTCAGAATATATTTGGCCATTTTGGACAATGAGAGTCCAATAAGGTACATTTTTGTTTGCTTTAGGGTTCTTCAGATTGGTACTTCCCCTCTTTACTATGTCACTTCCTGTTGTATAATCTTTCCTGAATGTGTGTGCAAATTTCATCATGTGCACACCATCTCTTCAAGATAAGATCAGTCTGTTTAATGACAGCATCTGCTTTGAGTGTACTCTCTACCTATTTTTTCCTCCTTAAAAGCAAATGAGCTCTCTAAAATTACTGTAAGAGAACTTTTCTGTTGCAAACTAATAAAATCATACTATTCATTTACAGTGAATAGTGTAACTGGACATGAATTGGACATGACATTTTAGAAACGGTTTTAACTGTTCTTGCATACAAACCCTGTCTTCAACTATAAAGAAGATAATGGCTGTTTGATAAAATTGAAAATTTTGTTAGTTTCAAAATAATAAATTACACTGTGTCTACAAACACTGATTTGCAAACAGCAAAACCACAGGTGAGAAAATGATGCATCTGATCAAGATTTTGTTTGTTCCTTTTAATTGCTGCCCTTTAAATTTCTGTTAAATAATTACTGTTACTATGTGTTTCATACTACTGCATGGGATTAATTCAGTGATATTTTAATAATAGCACATTTTATTTTTATCCTGTGAGGATTCAGCCAGTGTTCAGTTGCTGAATTCACTAGCTGTAGTTTTGCATTAACAGTAAGTACTTAGTTAAAAATAGTGGAAGATAATTATATTTAAAGCTAACCCGTATAAGGACGTGAAATCCAGTGATTTAGTACTATTTGAAACACTTATAAAAATGTATTGAAAGTTTTGTATTCAAAGATTCATGGCATACATATTTCACAGGATTAAATCTCCATGTTAAGAAAAAAAGAAGAAATGGTGTTGATGGATATCTATAATTATGTACTATTCTATCAATACTTTCAGTATGTATAGCATTTTCAAAATAAGATCAGAAAAGTAGTATCTAATAAAACATGTTTCCTTTTTCATATTGCCAGAATATTATCCAGAGTTTGGTAGATAAAAATAACAAAATAAAACTAATTTTTGATATGTTTGACATTGGAAGAAGCAGGGAGGGGAAGAAATGTGTTGCTCTCTTGCAATTGTCAAAGCATGAAAAAGTAAGATTAAAAATAGTGAGCTCTATAATCAAGCTCCAAATAGAGATTTCATCCCTAAAATAACCCCATCTCAAAAAGCAGTTATATAGTAAGACAATGCTTAATGAAATATTAGTGAAGTTTTTTTCCAATGTTATTATTAAATTATCTTTCTAGGATTTTAAGAATGGTAATAATTATTAATTCATATGTGTATGTTTTTAGGATTGTTCTTTTAGTATAAGGGAGAAGGACTCACCACGTCTATTATGATGAAATCCAGTACTCACATCCAGAACAAAAGCTCAGTAATATTAACCAGCAAGAAAATTAATAATAAAAAAGATGGTCTTACCCCAAGAAGAGTTCTGTCTGTAAATTCACCACAAGACATTTGTAGCACTGCAAAGCAAAGCCTCTGTTCTGTTGCAGTATTCCAATACTGCTTCATTTTATTGAAAGATGCATATTTATTTAGTTAAACTTTCACACTGAGACAGGTTTTTTTGGCAAACCCCTGCATACCCATGGGTTTGCAGTCAAACTACACTAGATGGGCAAGCACAGTTGAATTGAGGAAGGTTGTATACAGAAGTAAGATTCTTCTTAACATCATTTCTTTTATTCAGTACCCAGTAGGGAAATCACCAGAAATTCTTAAGAATCACTCCCTCCCATTCATTGAGTGAACTGAAATGGCCAGTGTTTAGCAGAAGCCAACAGCAGCAAGGTGAGAAGTACCCTCATATGTACATAACTTGCTAAAATGCTAGTTGTAGAACCATTATACAAATTAAGAATATATTTCCTTCATCATCTGTGAACACAGCAGCAGTCACACAGCACTAATGTTAAAGCATCTGAAAATGGTGTGAAATAAAATTCTCTTTCTCATAGAGGTTGAGTTCTCCAAGCCCAACATTCAGTCCCAGATTCTCTTCAGAGTCATTCAGGACACAGTTGAGAAGATGGGGAGAGGAAGACTAAGACTCTTCTTCACTATTCCTGCAAACATCAGGAACACGCCTATCTCCAGGATAGCAGCTGAGCTCTCTTGATAAATACTAAAACTAGTTCTTTCCTTCAGGTTGTGGTCATAGCACTGCTGCAGTGCTGAATACCCAGGGCTTAAACTGTATCACTATGTATAATGACACAATCATTACATATAGACCCTGATTTTTTTAACTTTATTAAAGGAAACTTTATCCTAGTATAGTAATTAGAGTTGTTTTTAGCAAATTAGAGCAAGAAGCAGCATCAAGGAATGTTCAGCATTTTTTCAACGGAGTACTGTCTCAGTGAAACTACCTGAGTCACTGCTGTACCTTTTTGAAGTATTAGTGGCTCAGCTGCAGGCAAAGCCTGTTCTCCCTGATTTAGAGAAGGAAACTGAAGCCAAGTTTCCCAAGCTGCAAACTGGGGCCTTCCCCACGCTGGCCAGGGGGGTCTCTCAGTTGTGTCTTGTAGCTATTCCACCTTGTACAAGTTATAGTTATCACTCCCTATTGTCCAAAAAGAATCAGGCCCTACTCCAGTGGCCAGAGCACAGACCCCACAATATTCTTAGGGTCAAGATTGTGCTGCAGTTATTGAACTGTTTTGACAAAAGTGACAATATTGTCGTGAACCGTATTGAACAGTTTTGACAAGAGGTGTCAACCTCAGCATGGTCAGAGTAGCCTTTGGCCTCAGCTGTTAACATGGGACATGAAAAACCATAACAAAGGTTGATCCTGGGTCTTCAGTATCCTGAGTGCTCTACTGGCCACGAAGCAGTTTCTCTCACTGGGAATTCCGTTATGGAACCTGAAGAAATGGATCCAAGTGTTCATTTTTCTGTTCTAGGCTGGTTTGTTGGGGTTTTTATAACTGGTTCATCCCCATGATAATTTATGTTTTGATGAGCTGAATTTACGGTAAAAACTGCTTCATGAAAAAGATTTTTGACCAGTTATAATTAATACTCTGTTTTGTATTATACTGTTTAGTGAAGTTTTGAAAGTATGGCCTTAGGGATAATCTTTTAAATAGTTTCTGTTAATTGACAGTGTTTTTCAGACATCTTCCTTCCACCCCAACCCTGGTGATATGCATGAGCTATATTAATTCAGTAATTATTTAGATCACTTTTTAAAATTTCCCCTTTTTTTTCAAAGGGCTTTTTGCTTAAAATATTTTGTAATGCTTTTATGTCTCTGACTCTTTCTCAAGTAACAGGTTTTTCATGTATTATTTGGAAAAAGACATTTCAGAGTCCCTCTAGATTTATTCAGTTTGGAAAACATTCTATAGACATAATTTGCTGGAGGCAAGATAGCAGTGCAGATTAAAAGTTTACATGAAGACAACAGACAAACCAGTATTACTTTAAATCAGACTGAAAGAGAAAAAAGTACTTTTCTGCTAGGCCCAGAAGACCTTTATTTAGTGTCTTCTCAAAAACTAAAGTATATTATTACATACCCATTAAACTATTGATCTTCAGTCATTTGCTGTGTACTTCATTAGTATTCTTCTCTCAATATTAGTATGGGGTCTCACAGAATCTCAGAAATACTTTTTAGCTTCACCAGAATTAGCAAATGTTTTGTAGGTGATATCAAATGAAATACAAGGGAAAAAAGTGTTTCTTAATTCTTTCTACTTGTAAAGCAACTATCTTCAGAAAATTACATGTTTCTCTCAGGTAAGAAACATACCCACAATATGAAAAAATAAACAAATTAGTAAGTAAATAAATGCAGAGCTTTGAAATCTTCCTTCATGTCACTGTGATAGAATTCACTCAATCCTGCACATGAGTTTCAGTACAGCATTATTTATTTCAGAGTAGGCTACACAGGTATAGCAAAGCAGATTACTGCTGCTTATATCCTCTGACTTGTAGTTGTTATGTACTGTGATTTTTATATACACATATGTATATGTATACTTACTTGCTGCTTTTTTGAAATGGAAGGGCTTTATCTTAGATCTTGCTTTCATACTAAAATGAGATGTTAGTTGCTGTTGTTGCTTTGCAAAAATATTCAGTGGAGATAATGGTTTTATGTGGGAAAACAAATCCATAAAAACATCCAAATCGTAAAATGAAAATATGAAGTTAATATTGTACTGTCATCCCTAAATCATAATTTTGCATGTGTAATATTGAAGGAGGTCAAAATAAGCCAATATTTCCAGTGATGATTGTGGGACTACATGTCTTAATATTTAGCTGTTCAACTTGAGACACCTAAAGTTTTATACCAGTTCTCAGGGTATTAAGGGCTGTTGTGATGATCTGCTGTTGTGTCTGTACTGGTTTTGTCTGGGATAAAGTTGATTTTCTTATTAGTAGCTCATATGAAGTTATGTGAACTGCATGATTCATGACCACAACAATGTTGTTAACCATGTTTTATTTATTGTTGAGAAGCATTTGCAGAGCTTCAAGGCCTTTTCTGTCTCTCACCCCACCAGTGAACAGGCTGGGCATGCACAAGGAGTTGAGAGGGGGCACAGCCAGGACAACTGACCAAAGGGATATCCCACACCGGGTGGTCTCATGCTCAGCATATGAAGCTGGGGGGAAAAGGAGGAAGGGGAGACTGTTGGAATGATGGTGTGTGTCTTCTCCAGTCATTGTTACATGTGATAGAGTTCAGCTTTCCTGGAGATGGCTGAACAACTGCCCACCAGTGGGAAGTGGTGCATGAATTCCTTGGTTTTGCCTTGTTTGTATATGTAGCTTTTGCTTTCCCTATTAAACTGCTTTTATCTCAACTCATAAATTTTATCACTTTTACTCTTTCAATTGTCTCTTATCCCAGTGTAGGTGAGTAAGTGAGTGGCTGTGTGGGGTTGAGCTGCCAGCCAGGGTTAACCCACAACAGGTTTCCTACCAGAAGAGCAGTTCTTCAAACATTTAAACTTCATGAAAGTGCCAGTTGCAGATTACAGAAGTCATTCTCTGTTGACAGCCTTTTTCTTGCAATGGGAGAACTCATAAAGTGACTTCGGTCAAAGTATGGAATGTGAAACTTGAAATTAGATCTCTGTTCTTTATCAAAAACTAAAAATCCTTTTTTTGTGTCATTCTTACTTCAGTGACTCTATTCTCTTGCCTCTTCTTCCATTTCCTTAAAAAACCACAAAATTTAAATGAATCACATCAAAGATTGGGATATGATCAACAGATTCTCGCTGATAGCGAAATCTCCTAACCCTTCCAATATTTACTTCATATTTTGCTTAATATTTGACTGAATTTCTGAAAGGTACCTACTTAATCAATAAATTCCTAAATCTCAACAAGTAATCTTCCATCTTTTCTTCACCTGTTTGCATTTCACAGCCACACTGAGCCTAGGGATTTAATATACTCAGCCTAATAATATCATTCATTGTTTTGAGGATGGCCATGTTTACTAATAGGACAAAAACTGTTTCTCAGCTTGCCCTGAAAGTGCAAAACACACAAACCTCTGTTAAAGTTTTCTGCGTTAATCACAGGGAGTAGCTGGTCATTCACTCAGGCACACCATCCTGCAAATCACATCTCACTGTCATGGCTCCTCTGAAACCCCAGAGTCACACTGAGAGGACAAGATGATGTTCTCAGCGCCCTTGCTCTGGGCAGAGTAATGTCAAAATAAGGCTAAATAAAGTAATGGTGCAGTGCTGGTGAATGCAGGTGGTACCTCCATTTCCTGACATTTACCCCAGTATTGCTCAAGAAAGTTCTTAAAGCACTTTGTCAGCTGTGTAAGACCAATCATCCTTCTTCTCTGTTTTCTGTGTAAGCTAGGAAATACTACCAGATACTGTAGGACAGCAATCTCTATTCATATATAACCCTAAGGAGCCCACTGAGTCTTTCATGTGATAGAAAGAACATCTGGTCTGAGCTTTCCAGGATACCCTATCTTTGCTATTAATGGAGAGGGAAACACTGGCCAGGTAGAAAGGTACCAAGGAGCTCCTTCACTTGTCAAGAAAGAAAAAGAATATGAAAACAGATAATGGGAGCACAGGACTAACAATATTGATCTTTAACAGTATTTCACACTGCCAGAGGCAGGGAGTGGCTCCATGTGGCCCCATTTCATTCTCCCAAAGCCATGGAACAAAGACTTGTGCCATTCTTCTACACCCTCACTGTTGTTTGGTAGTTTCTCCTGATTTCAAGACAGAATTTTCCTCCTCCTTGAGCTGCCTGCTCTGACTGCATGGAGCTCACATCCCCACTGTGCAACTGTTCTCATTTCAGGGGTGCTGCCACCAAGAAGCACATTTACCTCCATGTGATTAGATTGTAGGCGATTGTTTCATTGATGCTACACAGCTAATGGGAAGAAAAGGCACGAAAGCTCCTAAGATTTCCATTTCCATAAATCTTGCCTAAGGCTCCAGCTGGAGCTGTCCTAGAGGGGCCACGTACAGTGTAGTACAGTATATTCCCTGACTGCTTCTTTAGCCAAATAAATTTTGTTGATGAGTCATGTGAGCACTGCAGAGCATTTCAAAGACCCATCTGGCAGAATAAAGTCACTCACCTTCAAAGCATAGTGTATCTCAAAAGGTTCAGCATTTGGATTTGTTTTGAATTCTTGGATCTTTATGTGAATTCCCTGAGACTGTATAACAGGTTTTCTTGCAGACTTTCCATCGTTTCAATTCCTAGTTAAAGCCACATAATAACATAAGAAAGCTCGTTCTCCTGGTATTTCTGTCAAAAACAGAAGTGTGTATCAGGACGCGAGGAAAGAGGAAGAACCTGAATATTTCATAACTTTGAGTAAAATTTGGTTCAGGATTTGTTCTAGGAATAAGTTGAAGATTCCACTACATGACTTGGCTGTTGTTTAAATATTTATATTATTTTAGGGGCTGACTCATTTCATTTAACAATATCTTTATATATCTTATGTTTCTACTAAATTATCATGTCAATTCCTGTTTATGTTCTAGTCTTGCAGCCGTGTCTCCTAGTGCGGTGATCTTTAATTTGAATGGAGCCTTCTTTTGTAAAATGCTGCATATAGTCCATCATTTCTCATTTGCTTCAGTTCTTCTAAACTCTTTCTATGAAGAATGTTGCAATGATTTTTTCAAAGGTGTAATCTTTGAAAAGCCTCAGCTGAAATCTCACAATGCCGACTTTTACTAGAAAGGTTTAAAGCAACTTACAAAAGCTAAAATATTTTCCTTTTTCTGCTGGAATGCTTGTATTTTCTTCTCTGCATGACTTTGGCTTAGCTAGGAAATGATTATATTTTGCTTAGGTTCCTGTCTGGAAAGAACACATCCAGAACACTTATAAATCTGTGGATGAAATGTACAACTCTGTTTTAAATTCTTTCCATTGTCTCTGTGAATGGTAGATCTTTTTCAGGTTTTATCACTTAGAAGATTAGACCTAAGATAAATCATGGGATATCTGGAAATATCTTGCAGACTGCCTTTCATTACTTCAAGTTCATCTGGATGTCTCATTTTGTTCACAGCCACTGATAGATGGAATCTGTAAAACCTAATTTTCAAAAGTACTGGGTATATTCTAGTTCTCACAAAGAGGAAATATAGACGATCAATGTTACTTCCATATGTCTCTCTACTTTCTCCCAAGTGTTACATGTGTTAATGTATACAAATGTAATGATATATCTATTGGCTAAGAATGATAATGGGTTAAAATGTAGATAGCACTCTTAGGGCTAGATCACGTCCAGTGTATCTGAGGGTATGTGTACACCAATCCCATTTATAAAAGACTAGTTCTAATCATGGTTTCCCTTCCAAAAGCAGAATGAACCATTGCTTGCTAATATATCAAGCATCAAAAGCTCATGAAGAAAGAAGGTATTTCCAAATACCTAATTTCCTTTTAGGTACAGTGAATGTTTCTGAAATGCTTTACTGTGCCCTGCCCTCAAACATCTGTGCACTTTTCTCTTATTCCAAGAACGTGTATGCAAAAGCAGTATAGAGAAGAACATTAGAGGCAAAGTAGAACATTCAGAACATCGAACACTTAGAACCTTCATGAGAAAAGTAGTAACAGGAGAGAGTTAAGTTGCACACATGCTAAGCAACATTTTGAATTCACAATTCAGTATAAGTAAAGATAGTGATAATATTGTCAACATGGTTATTTGTCTATACTGAAAAAGAATTTATAGAATTGCACAGCAATATCACAAGCTGGTCAGTTCTCAATTTATCATGATAAAAGTAGAGAAAAAATAGAGGGAAAAGTGCTATAACCTTGACACAGTCATCCCAAGAATGTCCATAAATTACTTGTTTGTTTGGCAAGATGCAAGCCAGTGAACATCACAAGAACCTAGGAAACCTTGAGAAGAAAAAAATTTTAAAAAAAAAATTTGGTTTTCCAAGCACCATTTGTTATGATATTAAGTGGTTTCATGCTTTAGTTTCTTCACGTTATACTCTCACTTCTGAGTGCAAACTTTGCCGATGGCAAAGGGAAATACAAAGTGTTGACAGTTAACTATAGCTGGCCACCTGGCCATCCATTACACCCCAGATGTGAATTGTGAATTTTTATATTCTTTCTATTTGAGGAAAATGCTTCCTCTGATGTTCTTGAACAACACTTTTCAACTGGAGAAATCCACAGATTCTTAGTTTGATGGACTCGTGAGTGCAGTGTGGATCTATGGAAAAATGGTGGGAACACAGAAGAATGAAGGATTGTGTGACATATTTTTGCCATCTGTCTGTTTGTAAATTGTGGACCCATTGCAGTAACTCTCTGGTCCATAGAGGTCCATTTAAACCTGCAAAATAGTTATTTCATAAGTAGATTTTCTTTTTTGTGTACTGCTCAGTGAGTAGTTCAGCTGGGCTGACAAAAATCCTTCCTCAACATGAAATATCTTAAAAGTGAGCAAAAAAGTATATTTGTTATAAATGTGGCTGAAACAAAGAATGTCTGAAGTCAAAAATAGAATCACTTTTCCTGTACTCCATACAAACACAGGTACAACACCCACCTAACAAATAGAATGCCAAAGTGCAAGTTTGCACTCTCGGGGAGTGAGACCAGAGACTACAGCCTTGCTTCCCACATCATGCTTTATCAGGGTCTGGGGCTTCCTTCGTGCTCACAGTTGAAACTGCTATACTTTGTGACCCATCCTTAAGGGATCAACCTGCTCAGCAGTTTTACACCACCAGACTAGCCAATCAGTCCAACTGTGGCATGCTGTTGTGTTCTTTTAGTTATTTATAGGAAATGAAACTTCTCCAATTAGATTCTCTATATAACCTGATGATGATAACAAAAACATGGGATGCAGTTTAGTTTCTTGATCAGATTGAGATACCACAAAAATGTGAATCTTGATGTCCTACATAGAGTGTGAATGATCTTGTCATCAAGGCAAAGCTATTATCTCTTAATAAAATAAAATTTCCAACCATATCACATACAGAGAAATCCCAGGAGAATGGATAAGAGAGAAGCTTCACTATCTGATTTAAGTTGAAATAAAGCAAGTGACTCCTCTCAGCTTCTCGGCGTAAAGGGAGAGGTGTGATTTAGATGGGAAGAGAGTGGAAAGATATTTCCAGTAGTTTTACTAAAGATTTCCAGTAGTTTTACTAAAGTCAGATTTTCCATACATTTCTTTAAAATTCAGAGTTTTAATAAAAAATCACATTTTCTTTTACCCATTTATTACCTGTAAGGTGTAATTCTTCCTTTTTACAAAGACTCCTCTATACATTTTGACCTCAACGTAGAAAAAAATTGACAAGCTCATTGGCACCATTAGAGTGACAGAAAATATCCATAAAGTAAATGAGGATGTCGTGGGTCTTTCATTTTTAAAATTCCACAGTCACACGTCTCTTCGTCTGCTTCATGCCTCTTCATCTAGTTTTCTTCAGAAGCTCCACTTAGCAGCAGTGGCACCTACAGGATGGAAGGCAGTGGAGGCTGCTATATCTCAGGCAATCATTTCACATGATCAGAGAGATGCTCTACTGCATGCTGACAGTAGGCTTGGCATTAATTCCCAGTCATTGCACAAAATTAAAATGCATTTTGTAATTTTGATGCAATATCTGGCACACCAATAACTTGCTTCTGCCTTAACTCCATGCTTAAGTTATGCATAGCGTTTGCTGGAAGGAAAGGCTCTGTTTGTAGGCAAAGCTGAAAATTTACCACAAGACACAAGCATCATCCAACTGTCAAAAACAGGTTTTTTTCTTGCTGGCAAAGAAGAATTTTTTCCCATTTTTTACCTTTCAAGCTTAACTATCTAGTGTAAGTCTAAAACAAAAAAGAGTAAAAAGTGCACTGTGGGATAACCTCATGAGATGTACATCTCGTCTGGCCTGATCTTTTTCCAGTCCTCAGTTTTTTATCTTCACAATAAAGTAGCATTTTCCCTGCTGATCACACTGCTACTGAAGCATGAATTTTAGGGCTTGTAACATTAGACCATTTTTATTGATCTTCACGAGTCTGCAGTAGGGACTTCAAGGTCATTTGGTCATCAGGGTTAACTTTGCATCAATGAAAAGCAAGAAATGCTTTCAAAATAGGTGGGCATTTATTATGAGCATTTAATTTCCCCAAAACTGCAATACTTGTTAGAAAGTATTGAAAAAATAAGTTCTTATTTCCTTTGACATGTCCTTTCTTTAAGCATTCTTCTTAACTTGCTGCCCCCGTGACCTCCTTAGTAGCAGATACAATTCATTTCTTATGCAGACTGACAAAAAAGATGCATGGTATATGGCACTGCATATCTTTACTTCATTATTTCCTCATAGCAAAGACTTGAAACTGTAATGTGTGAGAAAGAAAAGGTGCCAACATGACATTTACTACTGCTAATATGAATCTGATTAATTCTACAACAAGAAACATCATCTTAACTCTTTATCTTCTTGTGTGTGTTTTTTGTTTGAACCAAATTGATAAATCAGAATATTTTGACAAATAACATATACTTGCAGCTCTTGTTGAAGCAAACAATATCACAACCTAGTCATTTGCAGTAAGTTTATTATAAGGGAAGCAAGAGGCTGTCTTTTAACAATATTTACATTCATCTACTAAGCTGAAATCTGTTTTATATAGTACATTTACAATATATTTAGCCATAGTTACACTTTATTTTTAGGACACCACAGTGAAAGTTAGAAATAGTTTCAGTGTGCTTCACCATGCCTTATTCCACAGTGTTGTGATTCACCACATTCAGTGAAGAAGACTTTCTCATAAGGAGGTGTTACTAAAGCCTAATTATTCTATTTGTGCCTTTTTTAGAAACACAGAATGCTTTCTTTCTCTGCGGAGCCTGTGCATCCAAGAACTGACCTCCTTATATCTCAGTGATGAAGCTTTTTTTTAGTTTACACAATCAAAATTATTTTAATAATGAATTTTTATTTGTCTTGGTGTCTCATGTATTATTTGCTTTGGTTTTGTACTTTAAAAGATTGATTTCCTCTTCCCAGTTATTGGTGGACAGTAAAAAAGAATTTAATGTTGTAGTTTCAAATTCTTCAGTCTCATATCTTACTACTTGCAGGTTTGGCTGAAATGTCAAAAATGTAGAAACTGTGAAAAGTACCATAGAATGTGCCGATGCATATACTGTCAGGGAAAATGTTTTTCATCAAGGGGAAAAGGGTAAAAAGGAAAAAAAAAAAAGAAAATTGCTTTAGAAGGAAGGAAAAAAAAATGAAACCCCAAGCATTTGATTTAGATACATATAATGTTTCCCTTATGTATAACATATATATTTAAACATTTATGAAAATTGTAAAGAAATAACCCAGAACATTCAAACACTATGGTATTTTTAAATGTAGGGTGACAAACACCGGATTTTGATGTTTGATGACCTTGTGAGTAAAATATTTTCCTTGGATTCATTTTGATTTCTTCCTTTATTGGATCACATTTAAAATGTCCGTAGAACTATTACTGTGGAGAAAAATAAGCTGACTGCTAACACAACTGTCTGGCAATAAAATATGGAAAAGGAGAGAAAAAAAGCAAGTGAGAGAAAAAGAATTTATGAACCAGCACTAGAGGAGGATAAACAATATTTTGCCAAAGTCCATAGGCTATTGGTAAGTAAGCAAGGTTAGGACTAGCTGTTGCTTTGTAATACCAAAGCAATACAAATAACTTTGAATGCAAGCAAATGACACATAGGTCAGGATTTTAAATGTGAACACATGCTCCAGAGGAAACCATACAGGAATAAAAGTTGTTCCTGTTTTGTTAGTTTAGATTCTGAAAGAAGCTTTTGTGTGTAAAGATGTAACACGACCCCATGCCTGGAGCCATGCCCCATGGTACACAGACTGCTGTGTTTGTCCCAGAGTACCAAAGACAGAAAAACTTGCAGCCTGTCTATCTCCAGCCTGGCACTGGCTTTTGTGAAATTTGATTTACTTTTGCCAGAACGGTACCAAAAGGGACCTTTCTTATCATTCCTCCGGGGGATTTAACAGGGAGAGTGTGAGCCCTGCTGAAGGTAAATCTTGATGATCATTGCTTTAAAAAAAAAAAATTAAAGAGCAGTTCTGTTTCAGTATTATAAACTCTCCTCTTTGAATACCTTCCAGAAATCTGCTGGTTTAATTTCTTAGTCCCATCTGTTTCTCTCTCACTGGCTATATTTGTTAGTATTTCCTCAAGCAGCATGTTGTATTGCCCTTACTGTGCTGGAGGAAAAGGGCATAGATTGATCATTTTACAGGACAGGGAAACGTTTATTTTGGGCTGAAGTAGAGTGCATTTCCTTGTTTCCTGCCCAGAGTTATAGAAAAAAAATTGACTGGGGGGAAAAAAAAAAAAGAAAAAAAAGAGAAAAAGAAGAAGAAAAAAAGCACAGGCTGTTTTGGTATACCAGGGGGAAAAAAAAAAAGAGGCAGCAATGTCAGGAGGGCCATTAGACTGCTTATCTGTCTTTCTACTTTGGCACGTGAAAGCTCCCAGCTCAGCATGCCATGTGTCAAATCTATCATTTGATATGTCAGGAACCATTATTCCCTCTTTTGTCACCAGTTTTGACCAAAGGATGAAAAATTGCTGTCTTACACAGACAAAATTATTGCTGAAAAAAAGGGCAACTGTGGCACATAGGAGTAGGCCAAGGTGAAACCTGGGGAAACTCTCCTTAGATTAGGTCTGGGTTAAGAGAATATTGATCTGTGTGCTAAAAACTGTTGATCTCTCTCTGAGCAGAGGATGACAAATGGTAGCAAACAAAAAATTGAGTGTCTCCAAGGACATTTGAGCTGCTCTCTGTTTTCTATGAGTATTTGTTTGGTTTGTAGGTTCTGTTCTAGGGATTTAAACTAAAATAAGCAAATATTAAACAGAATGGAAACAGCCATAAAATGATACAGTGAGAAACTACAAGAAGACTACAGTCAGATAGAAATTACACTAAGTATTAAAATTGATAAATGACTTAATAGTAAGAAAAAAGCATGTGTTCACTGTAGAAGTTAAGCATATTATAATTTTTAGGTGTTTTATTATAGCAAATGGGATGCCAATATCATATGGTTTTATATTCATTTCTGGAACATTCATTTCAAGCATTTTTAGAAGTACAAATTTCATGATGCTCTGTATATGTGATTCACAAACAAATTATGCAAAGGCCAGTAAAAAACAGAGGCTTCACAGCAGCTTGAGCATCTCTTGAAACCAGCAGCAACCTCCCCTTTTCTTCATTGAACATCCCCAGAGATGATAAGGGTGGAGGAAAGAATCCAGCTCCTCTACTCAGATCGGAGAAGCAGCCATATTGGTTGAACCAGCAAATACCCAAGCAAGACATGTACAGTTTTCTACTAATAGAAGAGGCAGGTAGACAGGTAGAGACTTCCAAGGAGAAAGCTTCACTGAGAAAGAAAATTGTGGCCAGGGTTTTATTTTTAGATATCTGAGTTTGAATGAAGTTGAAAATAATGGTCATGAAAGATTCTTTTGTCCTCAGGGAAGCTGAGACGTGCTATAAACTAGTGCCATATATAACCAACAGTGGAACGAGTATTTGTTTTCTCAACTTTGAGACCCAGAGCAACTGTGATTCTCTGAGTTTGTGTTGGCATGAACCTTGGGCTTCCTAAGGCCATCTTGTCTGAACAATGCTGGTGATTGAGTCCCTTCAGTGCACATTCCTCCCCCGACTCCTGCAAACAGCTGCCAAGAGTCAGGCATCTCCTGTGACCTTTCTGAATATGGCAGTGCTGGTCTGCAACCCATACACTTTCCCATTTTCTGCTGCTTCCCACTGGAGGTCACTGCGGCAGAGGAGTTGTGGGCAACTAATCTGAGCTTCCCACCACTACAGATACTTAGGAGCAGGTGGGGTACATGTGGCTGGCATGTAACATTTTGAACCCTTCAGTGAGCATAAACAGTCAAAAGACACATATGGCTTTTGAATGGATGTTGCAGAATGAAAAGAAAATGCCATGGAGATTTTCAGGGTCCCCACTCCAGCTGAAGTTGACTGGCTGTAGCAGAACTCACGTGAATGCTCAGCTGAAGTGTTTAACTCCAATGAAAAATGCCAATTTATCAAAAGTGAGAGTGAAATATCCCAGAGCTGGGACTATTTTGATACAGTTGCAGTTGATTCTGTGCTGAGTACTTGACAGATCACCTGCCTTCTTTCTTGGCAGCATGACCCTGAGCTGATGGGAAGACACAACAGATCCTCAGCTCCTAAACTCCCAGATTCTTTTACCACCCAGTAGCTTCCCTGATGAACTGACACAGAGCAGAAGCTCCTTCCATGGATACAAACGTTTTCTAAAAGAGCAATTATATTCCAGACAAATGTTGTTCAGTAAGCATGGCATCCCAGCATGGAAAAGTAATTTAGTCCCACTAATGTTTCACAACTAATATTGATCTTGACTATTTTGAGACTGAGCAGATAAGTTCCAACACTCTTTGCAATCGGCCAGAAAATACAGGCACATAAATACTAGAAATGTTACATCATTGTGAGCTCAGGTGTCTTGTTTAAATTTGGTAGAAATTATTTGAATATCTTGAACATATTTGCAACATAAAAAGTATCTCATTTGAAACTGGTAATTTGCCCATGTAATTCAGCTGTGACAATTTCACTCATCTCATTTTCACAAAAGCATTAAAATATGGAGGAAATAATATTTTGTTGTTTAAAACAAAATCAAGCCAAATGTCAGCTCAAAAAAAAAAATTCATTTCTATTTTTCCAGATGAGAAAAAAAGTTCCAGTCATTTGGTTTCCTTATGTAAAAATGGAGGTGCAAATCAAGTTTGTGGTTTTGGGGAGTTTAGAGAGGAAGGGAGTTCCCATGAAGACTGAATGAGTGACCAGTGAAGTGCATTTTCCCCTTCTTTCTGTATTGTTTATTGTACAGTTAAAGCCAGGCAGATGAGGTGGACAGAAAGCAACTTTAAGCACATTTCTATTGAAATATATAGATTCTCTATAATATAGAAAACATAGAATATTCTTTGTTGGCAGTGGCTGTAGGGATCTGTGAACTGTGTTATTTAGTATTTTACTTCCCTGGAAGGGAAAAATACCAGTTCACTGCAAAATTTAGTCATACATTCTTGTGGACAGGCACCTGTGATTTGTTCCTAGCTCTCTGAAAGTTTTGGAAAGCTCTCATTTTGGTTGAATACTGTCACAGAGATGTCGAACATCTACCCTTTGAACTTAGCATTAGTTCAAAGGTTATTTGGCACGCTTATAGTGAAGGACAAAAGAGCTGAGCTGGTGAAACAGCTCATTACCCTCAAAAGAGGCCGTCCTGTCTTCTGCCCCTGCCTGCTTTCATCTCTGGTACCCATTCTGGCTCTTGTCTGACACCATTGTGGGGCAGCTCACCTTACTGTCCCAGTAGAACATCATTCACAACTTTTGATGTGTTCACTTTTTGCCTAATCAGTAATTTGAATTGATTTTCCAAAGACTCATGTGATTGTCAGAGCCATCAGAAGAAATGTCATAGGAAAGTACAGTTAGGGTTGAAACAAGGTGGGAAGAAGAGAAGAGGAAGAGACAAGAAGAATTGACTAGCTCAGATCAGGTCATGGAGGACATGAGGGTACTGTGGTATACTTATGTTCGTGTTACTCTGACACTTGCATCATTGTTCACTAAAGAGTATTTTTCTACATGACTGCTAAAGGTATCTTAACTCCTACTTGTTTATGTGGGACCGTACCCAACAATGCAGTTGCACATTTAAAGGCACGGTTGAATTGGAGAGAACAGAGAGGAAAGATTTTTCCTTCCCTATTTCCTGCTTGTCTCCACAGTACCACGATGCTACTTCACTCCCCAGCCTTACCGACCTGATTGGCACTCACATGACAGCAGCGAAACAGGAAAAAGGAGCTAAAACTTTCTGATGACTTTTGTGTTTTGTTACTCACTGTGAAGGCTACCTTTGAGCATGTCAATGGTAATACTTTTCTTACAATTACTGTCACAACTGTATCCCAGGGAATCCCAGAGACTGACCAGAAGCAAACAAATGATAATGGTTGGCCACTGGTGTTGAGTATGGTAATATTTTTTTTCTGCTCCTGAGTCCCTCATATTTCTCTGGTTTCAGTTTGTCTCTAGCCTTACAGGGTTAAGCCCTGCAGAGCACTTTCATTGGCAAGCTCATAAAAGCTTCCTAGATTTTCAGAAGGGTTTAATCCTTCCTGTACAATCTTGCCCCAGTCTTCCCGAAACCGTCAAAGGGACACGGAGATCACAGTTGTTCCTTTCAAGCCCCTAAAAAGGTGAAAACATGTTGCCTTATTAAAATGACAGAAGCAGTTTCCTTAGCTTTGGTGCTACTCTACCATCAATGAGTTTCTCAGAAATGGAATGTCCCAGTCTCTGCAGGATGTATAGTGGTGTCACATAAAGCATTCATGCCAGTGAAGGAGCATGGGCTGAACTGGTGGGTGGGTGTGTGTGTGTGTTAGCAAAGTGTACAGTTTCATGCTTTCCAAGTGAGTTCCAAAGGGTCCCCAAATAAGACATTAATGTATGGTATACATTGAATATTAAAGTCAAATTTTTATGTCAGTAGCTGCTGAAATGTAGTTTCAAATTACAATATTACATGACATTGGAAAGAATACATGTGATTAGGTAATTTTATTATTTCTGTTGTGTTTTAAAGAATTAAGAGAGTTGCTTTCCCTCACACGTGTGAGCATGCTAACTTCTTCACTTTTCCCCCATATATTTCTATCATTAGTCACATTTTAAACCTATCATGTCTTTCTTACTGTCAGTAGCCTACGAGTTGCATGTCTTATTTTGTGGGATAAGTCAACTCTAGATCACAAATTTCCAAATATTAAAAGTCAGAAAACATTTATTAGACCGTCACATCAGTTTTCCTGAAAGCACAGGACTCTTCTCTCCAGCTTCTTGGAGTGCTTCCATCAATATGGTATCTGGGTGTCTTCTAGAAGTGATTAACTGACAGCTGTCATGTATGATTCATGATTTCTTCAGTCTTCTTAAGAAAAATATTTTGTGTGCATTTAAAAGAAACAACAAAATTGTAAGGAAAAAGACATTAGCTATATAAAAGTAATATAGCCTTCTCTAGGCAAGCAGCACATCAATAACCACACTGCAGCTGTAATGTCAATTCTGATGTTCATGTTGTAGCTGTATCTTTAAGTCTGAGTATTGTGAATACAGCAGTTCAGTGGTAATTTTCTGTAGCTTTGAATATTGAGAAATAAGCTTTTATGCATATTTCCACATTTCGTGTATTCTTTTATCTAATTTGAGATTACATGCTTCAGTTTGCACTTTCCAAAGAATCACTAAGGTTGGAAATTTCTTCCAACACCATCAAGTCCAACCTTTGATCCAACACCATCATCTGAACCACAGCTCTAAGTGTCATGTCTAGTTTTTTGCTTGAATACTGCAAGCGATGGTGACCCTACCACCTTCCTGAGCAGCCTATTCTAAAGCTTAACCACCCTTTTGGTGAAAAAAATCTTCCTGACGTCCAACCTGAACCTTTTCTGGTGCAGCTTCAGGTTATGTCCTCTTGTCCTGCTGCTAGTTTCCAGCGAGAAGAAACCAAACCACACCTTGCCAAACCCCTGACTGATAAGAACCCCTCTGAGTCTCCTTTTCTCCAAACTAAATACTCCGAGCTCCGTTAGCCACTCCTCACAGGACTTGTGCTCCAGACCCTTCACCAGCTCCATAGCCCTTCCCTGTACTCGCTCCAGAACCTCAATGATTTCTTGAAGTGCAGGGCCCAGAACTGAATACAGGGTTTGAGGTGCAACCTCACCAGTGCTGAGTACAGACGGACAATCACTGCCCTGCTCCTGCTGGCCACACTGTGTCTGATACAGGCCAGGATGTCCCTGACCTTCTTAGCCACCTGGGCACACAATGGCTCATGTTCAGGCAAGTGTCAATCAGCAGCCTCAGGTCCTTTTCCACCAGGACACTTCTTTAATAGGCAAAAATAAACATTTCCAGCAGAAGTATTTACACCCTTCAGAAACTTAAACTTTCATTAATTTTTACTCTCAGATATCTAATAGAAAGCGTAAAAAGTATTCCCAGCGTGCCATCCTGTCTCATTTAACAACATGAAACACGGGCACCACTGACATATAATCTTTGACACTACTTCATTGTTTTTAGACATTGCCTCAAAATCCTTTTATATATTGTCAGAATCTTCTTATTCTTAAGATAATTTAGACATCCTAATTTCCATGACAGCCAAAAAATTGTTTTAAGCAATTATTTATGTGATAATTATTATTATTCATTATAAAGCTATTTATCTCCTATTCAAACTTTAACCAGATTATGAAAAATGATACCATAAAAATGACTCTTGAAGCTCATGGCCCTTAAACTCCAAGGACACAAGTTATCTATACAGGAATATATTCTTTCTGTCTGCTCTAGGCAAAAAGTTTTTTAAAAAATGCTGCACTTAGTCGATTGTGTCATTTTTTCATCTGTTGTCACACACTGTATGGAGAGGACCAGCAAATGACTGATACACTACTTTTAGACCATACAAATGATTTCTCCTTTTATTGGTCTCCCTCAACTCTTATGCATGAGTATATTAATGTGTTCCTACTCTGTTCTGCTTTAATCTTACTACAGTGGTGTGTGTTTATTGACATATGAAATGTAACTTGATACAGCATATAACTAAATTATTATCAGCAATGATGTATAAAATTTTATTTAAAAATTTGTAAGGCAAGGTATTCATTACTATAAAAAATGTATGAGAATAAGTTGTTAAGTTCTTATTTGTGCCTGGACATTTGTGAGATACAAAAAGTAGTGTAATACAGCTTTACAAATCAGTTGGTCTAATTTGGCGCTACAATCACGCTGTGTATTTCTGTGCAGTACTTTGGAGAGCAGTTATCATATGTTTTAGCTGCATTTCTGTACCCAAATACATTGAGATACCTTTCATGCTTAACTTGAACACTGAATTTCTGGGGATTGTGACATTTGGCTTGGGGAAACTAAAACAGCCTTAGAAGAATTCTTATAGCAAGAACATATTTGCCTTAAAATAGTATTTTGGACTGGATTCATCTCAGCTGATATTAACTTTCCAAGGGCTGGCTATCTGGTCCAGACATGGCTAAGCTTCTTTTCCAGCCTGTGCAAAGAGCGAAGCAGAGGCTGGGTTGTTCCATTTATTTTAGAAACACCTATTTTATGAGTAATTGACCCAGAGATTGCTCTGGGAGAGGGCTCCACTGATCTCAGATAGCGCATGCATTGGGGATTGACCAGACTCCTGGCTTTTTTAGGGTGTTGAAATGAAGATTCCTATTGCTTAAGTAGTAACACTTGTAATGAACCCAGTTCTTCTCTCAATTCCATAAATAACAGTACAAATACATAGAGAAGTATTGCATTGCCTCCACTCCAAGTCAACAACACGTGGCCAGACCTGTTCTGGATGCTGTGTGAAGGCAGTGGCCTTACACAGAGCCTGCCTCTCACAGTAAGGCACTCCTTCTCCCAGGCACTCTCTTCTTCCAGGGTGGGCAGAGTAAGTGCACCTATATCTGCACCTAGTGTCCACAGAAAACCCTGTCAGTTTTGATCCCTTAAGGGCAGCATGTTTGTTTGATGTTTTTACTTACACCTGTGTAAACAAAAGGAGAATCAGACCTGGTTCCATCTACAACTCTTTGAGGTCAACAACTATACCACAAAATGCAATGTTTTTCCAAATAAATGTAAAACTGTGCCTTTGAAACCCTCAGCTGAGTAACTTCATCATACTCCACCCCTCTTATCAATTCATATGCCCCCAATCTCCCAAGGACATGAGTTAGTCTTCCTACTCCTGAACTCATGTCCTCAGGCAAGTCATTTGTTTACAAAGCACATGAACTTTGAGTTATTTTTCAAGAATCTGGTCTTCCTTTTTGTGGCAGAACTGTGGGCAGTATATCATTCATGCCCAGAAGCCATACTGTGACTTCATACCACATATTTTCCCACCTTGCCAGCTCATACCTGGTCCAAGGTATGTGGATTCTTCTGCACATTCTAGTCCTCTTATTAAAACTCTATCGCTCTAAATGCAAAGTCTTCAAAGACTGGATCAGGGCAATGTATTTTGGCAGAATCTTCCTCAGTGTTGAAGGCCTGGCACTGTAGGTGGAGTTAGACTGAGTACAAGCTATAGGTTAATGCAAAATATGCTTTTTTTAAAGTACTAGTTCTGCTTTTCTGTAAAAGCTTTCACTGGTTTATCCACTATGGATCTCTCTGTCAGCACTAGTGTTTTATTGCTCACAAGAATCTTGCAGCATGGGAAGTCCAGCCCAGATGTTTCTACCAGCCTGGGCAAGTTTACTAAGCATGAATTTCTTCTGTTTACGTAGAAGAGTTTGGACTGTTATGTTTTCTATTCAACAGATACTTGTGTTCTCACTGGGCAAGTCTTGATACTTTCACTGGCTTTGCTATTCTTTGCTAATTTTTGCTTTGAGGTTCATCTTACCTGATTTAGGTACCAGAATTAAGCAGTTTAAGCTGGCTAATTTAGCTAGGAATAAATTGCTATCTAAAATAGCTATTTTAGGATAGGATGATTTCTTTCTTGAAGTGCTTATCTGTACCTATTAATTATAAAGGCAGCCTAGAAGACTAGCTTAAAACAAACATTTAACATTAAGGTGGTTAAAGGTAAGCGAAGTGAGTCCCACTCTTGTGCAGGAATGAATGAATTTAGATGATGAAAAAACAGAGCTTTTATATTTAAGGCAGAACATTTTCCCTCCCACACTCTGCATCTGACCAGGAAATGCAGCCTCTCACAGAGAGGTATCCCAGCAATAACCACTACCACATATCTCATTTTTATTGGTACAAGCATAATTCTGATCTTTTCTTAAAGAGCAGCAAAACTGTCCACTTCAGAAAGATTCACTTACCTATCTGTAAATTATTTTCACTTGTTTAGTGAAATCACAAATCCTTGGGATATCTAAAGTGGATTTTAAGGAAAGCTAAAAAATTATTTTTTTTATTCTTCTGACACTGTCTCACAATTTCTGCACAAATCAATCTTAGTTCCTTCTTTGATCTCCAGACTGAACTGCATCATGACTCCATTCATGAAATTAGAAAGATTACTCACCTCTTTCTATCAATTACTCTATCAGCAGCTTGGGTAAAAGGGTGCCATGAATCAGAGAGGAAGTTCATTACTTGTCAATGTCTTGTCTCATGTTTGCCAAGTGTATTACAGTGAAAAAAGACAATTGGAGAGTAAAGTATAATATATTATAAAGCAGAGCATTTTTCTGGGTTCTTTCTGATTTCCTGTATGTATGGCATACTAGACAGTGACTCTTAATGTTTTCTCAGGCTGTAATATTATTTCAAAAAGCTCATGGTTCATGTGCTATGCTCTTACTGACTCAGTTACTTTGTGGAGCATATTGCTCCAAACAATGATATCAGATAGGACAAAAACAGGTAACATTGTTAAGTTTATTTGAATAAAGGCATAATAATATCAATGTAAATCTATTCACTTTATACATTTACAATTATTTGTTGCAAGGGACAAAAATTCAGTGTTTAATGACAGCTTTTAGGAGATGGGTATTTCAAAAACTAAAGAGTGCTTACATGTAGACAGAAACCTGTCTTTATGTGTGTCACATTTTCTATCCAGAAATTCAATTTCTGTAATAGTTCTGTCACTCAGAAGTGGAAATCCTCAAAAGTAACTACCCAGAGGACCTCTCGCAGGGCAAGAAACATTGACATAACATTTTGGCTTGTTTTGGGGGTTGGGGGTGGGGTGTATTTGTTTATTTTTGCTACTTTAAGTTTGATATGTTTGAGGTTTTTTCCTGTTGTACCACAGGACCATACTTTAAAAAATACTTTTGTCTTCATTTTTCAGGATCCACTTGTGATTTTGTGGGGTCCGTGAAATATGGGGTAATCTTGAGATATTTTATGTGAAACATTATAGGGGACTGGTTTTGAGGACGTAGGATCTCATAACTTGGTATAATTTAATGAGTTAAATTCATAAGAGTACCAAAGGGAATTAATACAATTAAAAAAAAAAAAACCCTTAGATTTGAAACACAACACATCATTCTCAGCATTCCTTTTTTTTCTTTATTTTTTTCTCTGTTTACAGCCGATCACTATATATTATAACACTATGAAAAGCAAAACTAGTTAGCAAATTTCTTCAGGAGTCTGTATCGGACTGAGGGTAGAGAAAAGTGATATAATGTAGACTGAATCTTTTTGTCCTGGAGTGACTTCATTTTAGAAGTTAGCACCAAAAAAAATCAATCCAAGGGAAATGGAAGCCTAAGTGAAAAACGGAGCATGAGATCTTAGCAGTCATTGGTTGTGTAAGAGGCACAGTCATGTATGTATCTTGTGCAATGTAATTGTATAAAAGTAATGTTAAGTATGGTAGTCATGAAGAGATACTGAGCCTTTTTCTTCCTGAAGAGCAAACAGAAGTTTCACGTACCTTCACCTGGAGTTGCCCATAACATCCTCCAAGAATGATTAAGAAACCTCTAATATTAATCACACTTAGATAATTGCTAAGTCCTCTTCGATCTCATCACAACATCAGCAGGCTGGTGAGTTGAGGCTGGGGCAAGAGCTGCACTGTGATGTAATCTGAGGACAAATATGTACTGGGATTTTCCCGGAAAGGTAGTGCAATACCTGAATTTATTTGCTGCTCTTCACAGTTACTGACTGTTATAGTTTGTGTGGGCAGATCGAAAGGGTCTACCCTTGCAATGAGAAGCTCTTCACTGGGAAATCCTCGTCCATTCAGCTGCAGAACACTTCTGTGTCTTCAAGACGTTACTGAGTCATGGGTCATGATGTGTGAACAGCTGATCTCCTGGAGTTCATTAAATCATGAGCCCAGTAACTTATTCCTTAAGGAAATAAACTCAGTGCCCCTGAAGGAACACCAGGAGTCAGGGCAGGAGAAAATTCTGATAAAACAGATGTTTTGAGCCTGCCTTTCCACTTTCCATTAGATGGTCTAGAAGGCTGGTACTGGGTGGCTGAGTAGTCATTATACAAAGGCCAGACTAAAACACTGAGCTTTACAGATTTGTGTCCAGAAAGTTCTTTCTGAACAGCAGCAGGGCTGTCCCTTGACCTTCAGAGCAAGACACAGCTCAAGAAAAAGACAAAAATACTTGTAAATAACCTCTATCATTTTGCCAGCTACTTTCAGTACTTAATCTGTCTCTTGAAACTGAAAAATTACAATTGCACCTTGTGGTTTTGCAAGACCTGGTT
>WBMZ01013998.1:0-31572 GCA_013400975.1 Atrichornis clamosus
GGCAGCGCCATCGGCGGGACGGCGCCCCCGGCCCCGCTCCCCTCCCCTCGGACAGACCCCGGCCCGCCGCCCGCCCGGCCTCCACTCACACTGCTCCGCCTTGGTGGACATGCTGCCAGCCCGCTCTGTCCCTCGGCACCGCGGAGCGCCGGTCCCCGGTCGCGATGAGCTGCCGCCGATGCCGCTGCCGGTGCCGGTGCCGCTGCCGCAGGGCTGCGGGCCGGGGAGCGGCGGGCAGGCGGGACCGGGCGGGAGCGCGCTTAAAGGGGCAGCGCGCCTGGCGGCCGCGGTTCAGAGCATCCTCGGAGGGATGGAATGGGAGATGGGATGCGATGGGATGCGGTGAGATGAGATGCGACGCGATGCGATGCGATGAGATGAGATGGGATGCGATGGGATGCGATGGGATGCGCTGGGGCGGGGAAGCTCGGTTGGCCCCGAGGCAGCCCTGGGGCACCCTCCTCGGCGGGGCTTGCCACAGCGTCGGGTTGGGAGCTTCCGAGCCAGAAGATCTTGCTAAGCGTCGGCGGTGCCCCGCGGGCCGCCGGGGTGGCCGGCGCTGCGGAGGGGCTGGCGGTGCGCTCGCCCGGCCCCACGGCCGGTTCCGCGGGAGTTGCGCTGAGCGAGGCCAGGGATGGCACTGCCAGGGGCTGTGACTGTGTTCTCCGTTTGATCCTTTACGTGGAACAGGACTGTTGTTGCCTTGAGTACTTCTCTGCTTGACCCCTGGGCTCCAATTGTGTGCCCCAGGTGGGCAGGCAGTCAGGTGTCTCTGCCCGGGTTTCCCCACCCGTTTCCATCGTGCACCAAGCACCCTCGGGACCGTCATGCCTTCCCCGAGGAGACAAGGGCTGCGCTCAACCCCGACTGTGCCCCCTCTCCATCACCAGATCCCAGCCACAGTGACTGCCCCAGGACGAAGGTGGGATGAAAAGACCTTCATCCAGTTGTGGTGGGAGTACAGTAATAACAATAAAGTTCATTTGGTCCAAGAGAAATTATTTCACTGCTGCCTGTCCTGTCAGCTTCCTCAGCGTCCTGACTTGACCGTACCAGGTCTCAGAAATGAACGGTTAGTGATGAGTTGCTTCCCTGAAACTTTCCAAATCATTTTTTCAGATCCTCACACCTCTGAAAAAGCTATATGGAAGCAGTAGTATTTCATCAGCCAGGGCATGGTAGCCTTTATGTTTACACACAAAAAAATCAGTTGCAACATACTCTCCTTTAAACACTGGGCTGTGTAAGATAAGTAGTCCTGTGGCATCCAAAGAGAACTGTGCTGTGGAGTGGAGGAAAATAGGTATATTTTGTTATTCATCATACAAGGCAGTGCCTCCAAATTGCTGCTGCTCTGATCTGGGGGCAATGCACATTCTGTGCCAGGAACTGCAGTGAAGGGACAGATGCTGTTCACTGGCATTTAACTAGTTGGCATTTTTTCTGAAAGCAATCATCCAAAAATACTGCATGGGCAATGTTTCTTCAACATCACTTAATTAGGTACAAAACAGAGCTCTTGAGGCCATAGTTCTTTCCACACTCCCTGCTGCTTGTGAGTCTCAAAGACAGAGCGAAGCCAACTTACACCACTGTTGAGTTTGCTGCAAGATCACATGGGTTGCTACCTGAACATCTAAGTTTTCTCCTTTACATTTAAATATTTGAGAGCAAACATTCAAGTTTTTTCTTTTATTACAAGCTGACGTGAGATTCCACTGAGGTCAATGAGAGTTGTTCTATTTAATTTTATTTAGTGAAGTGCCCAGGGAGATCATGTGGTGCTACAAGCCCTGCTTCCCCTGAAGAGAAAAATGAAGAATGTGTCTTTACAAATAAACTGTGGACCTGGTTATAGATAATGCCAGAGAGACCAAGGACTGGAAGACTAGATAACAGAAGGAACCACCATAAAACTTCTGAGGAATGTTACTAATTGGCATGGATGGTTGCTGGACAAGGCTGTGTGAACTCCTCAATTCAGACAATAGAAAAAGGAACCATAAATATCACTTGTCATACTAAGGGAAAAGGCGGGGGGGTACATGTTAGAGATAGACACTTAGTATGCGATTTGAGAAGTCTATACCGTCCAAATTCCTCAGCCAATGCGGAAAGGGAGAGGGGAAATGCAGACGGGAAATTAGGATAAGAAGGAGGCTGCATCCTCCAGCAATTTGAGAGACCCCAGGGGAAATGCCCCATGGCCTCTCCCTTTATTCAGATAAAGTTATGGGATTCCTCTGTCTCCTTTTGGACATAAACCTCTGGCGCTGTACATTCTTCCACACACCCCCAACTCTAGGTCTCATAACATAAAGCGTAAGTGATGAAAATATAGACAAATGGCTTTCAGACTTCATTGAAATAAGATATTAAAGGCAGGTTTCAGCTTTAGTTTGAATTTCTGTCTCTTGATGCAACAAATCAATCTGAACTGCTCTATTGCTCATTACAGAACAATAGGGAACTCTCTGCACTGAGAGGAACTGAGCTTCCATAGGTAGCTTTAAAATATACCAAGTGTTCACGTACCACAGTGGTGAGCATACTAAAAACACTCAGGTTGATAAAGCAGGAGTACACTGAGAAAATATTAATTCCATTTCTCATGTAAAATTTCTTCTTTGGTTTAAGTGCCTGAAAATTGCAGCTATGCCTGCATTTACTGAACAATGTCCTACACAGTTCAGCATGTAGTTCAGGTATATAGAAAGTAATTTTTTGCTTATGAGTCCTTCTGCATGCCTAAACAATGCCTAAACCTAAATAAATCCTATACAAGTCATCTGTTGTTCGCTCAAACACTTTAATAGTTGCCTAGTTTGTTAATACGAGTATGGAGACTCACGCTTTAAATTGTGAACAAATGTTATAAAGGAGCAAATACGGGAACATAGTACTCTGGGAATTAATTTCTCAAGTCTCTGTGCTGAATCAAAGTCATAATTTCTCAGCAAGATCCTCATGAATGTGCCTAGTAAAATGGGTACTGTACTCCACTGGAAACCTTTTTAAGCAGCTGCGGTTTATGTCCATATGCTTTTTACCGCTACATGCACTTGGTTAAGAGAACACATTAAAGCTGCAGGCATCTAAAAGCCGACAAATCATTAATGCAAGAACATATTTTTAACATTAAAGGAATGGGGAGTGGAAAACTTACATACCAGCTGATGAAAACCAAAAGAATAAATGCTACTTTCTGAGTTTATGAGTGGAAATTTCACGGAATCATAGAATCTCCAAGGTTGGAAGGAATCTCTGGAGCTTGCCTATTCTAACTCCCCTGCCCCCCTTTCTTTGGTCTTTTCCCTGACCAAAGAAAGGTAAGCTAGAGCAAATTGCTCAGGGCCATGTCCAGTCAGGTTTCAAATATCTGCAAGGATGGAGACCCCGCAACTTTTCTAAGCACCCTGCTCAAAGGTTTGACCATCCCCACAGTAGAAGGTTTATTCTTCTGTTTAAGTGGAAATTCCTGTATTTCAGTTTGTGCCAATTGCCTCCGGTTTGGTCACTGAGCTCCACTGAGAAGTCTGGCTCCATCTTCTTACTCCCTCTCCTAAAGTATTTGCACACATTGACAAGATCTGCTCTCCACCCCAAATCTTTTGACATTGGGGCTAAACAGTCCCAGCTCTATCAGCACCCCTTTCTTTATATGACAGGTGCTCCAGTCTCTTCATCACTTAGCCCTTCCCTTGACTTACTCCCATATATTCATGTCTTTCTTGTACCGGTGTACCCAGAACCAGACACAGCACTCCAGGCAGGTCTAACCAGTGCCAAGTAGAGGAGTATAACCACCTCCCTTGACCAGCTGCCCATGCTCTTCCTAATGCAGCCCAGGCTTCTGTTGGCCTTTTTACCACAAAGGCTCATTGCTGGCTCACGGTCAACTCAGAGTGTATCAGGACATCAGCAACTGTCATTCTCTGCAGAGCTGCTTTTCAGCTGGTCAGCCCCCAGCCTGCACTGGTGCTTAGTCATTCCCTCTGACGTGCAGTACTTGAATTTTCACTTGTTGAACTTCACAAGACTCTTGTTGGCCTGTCTCCAATTGCTCAAGTCCCATTTGAATGACACCACAACCATCAAATGCTGCTCCTAGTTTTTTATCATCTATGTATCTGCAGGTGGTGTCCCCTCATCTGGGTCACTGGCAAAGACATGAAACAGTACTGGCCCAGAACTGATCCCTGCAGTGCAGGACTGGCAACTGGTTTCCAGCTGGACTTTTCACCCCTAATCACAACCCTTTGAGCCTGGCAGTTTGTTTGGCCACATTTCAACTCACATCACTGTCAATTTGCCTAGTGCATACTTCATCAGTTTGTCTTTGCCGATGTATGGGAGACAGTGACGAAAGTCTTGCTAAAGATAAACATTCACTGCTCTCTCCTCATCCACCAAGTTAGTAGTTTTGTTGGAGAAGGGTGTCAGGTTGGTCAGGTATGATTTTCCCTTTGCAAATGCACAGTGGCGACTCCAAATCACCTTCCTGTCCTTAACGTGTTTGGAAGTGATTTACAGGATTATTTGCTCCATCATCTTCCCAGGGATCAAGGGGAAGATAAAAGGGTTATAGTTTCCTGGATCCTCATGCCTGTCCTTGAAAATAGGAGTGACATTTGCTTTCTTCTATTTCTCAGGACTCTCTCCCAGTTGCTTTGGCCTTTTTAAAGATAATCAAAATCAGTCTTACGGTGTCATTGGCAAAGTCCCTCAGTGCTTGTGTGTGCATCCTATCATGTCCCATGAACCTGTGTATGTCTGGATGTTTTGAAATGGGGTTTTTGCAGGATAAGGTAGATAAGGTCTGGAAGGGGTTGAAGTATATTATTTCCGTACATTGTGCTGGTTTTTAACTAAACTTTGTCTGCCTAACAGTATGCAATGTAGTTACAACATAATTCAAGAATAAATTAGTGAAATACCCTGTAAGGAGAAAAGAAGTCATCAAGAGCAGAAGCCACTATTTATGTGGCTGTTGTCACTTTGAATTACATTTTCAAGTATTCATCTCCAAACTGTTACAAAATCTAGTATTGTTCCTTTTTTTTAATCTCCAAGTATTAACAAATCTACTTTTAGAAAGGTAATCCTTTCTGAAAACTACAAATCCTAAGCTCTCCTACCTTGAAGCATGTACAGAAAATGTATTAAATTGTTCATCAATTGAAGTGAATGTATGCATGTATAAAAATTAATCTATGTATTTGTTTACAGGGATATATATCTGCACATCTATATCCAGACATGTTCACTGTTACCAACTCTTAAAACATTCTCATGGTGTTTTCCTTAAAGGCTCAGCTTCCAGAGTCATGTAATTACATGGTTCTCTATTTAAATTTTAAATAAAAGTTAGCTCTTGCCTGACATATTCAAAAATTCAAATGCAATATAAACAATGTTTGAAACAAATGAGGATTTCAATGCCTAAATGAGAGGGAAGGACCTAAATGCTTTGTAAGTTTTATCAAACACAAAACAAAACCATCTATCTTTCAATTTCATTTATTTTAAGACAATATCTTAATTTTTTGAAACTTCTTCACCATTTTTGGCAGGAGATTATCAATAACTGCATTGTGATAGGGTATTAAAAGCTGCAGGACAGGTGCGGATATTTGAAATGTCTCAAATTCTTGTTTTAATCACTAGAAGCCTATCTGAATTGAAGGCTGTGGCATGGAGGGAGGCAGGGGAGAGCAGTGTCTGCTTGATGAGCCAGTGGTAATCCTGATAAAAAAGCCAAACAGGGTAAACTGGAGCAGAAGGCAAGTTTCTCTGGCCCTCAGGACTTTTCAACCCACCTAGAGTTTTCTGGACACTTAGACTGAACTAATGCCAATGAAAGGGTCTTGGTATGGGACTGGAGCCCCTGAACAGCTCCTGCATAGGGACCAACCTCCTCCCTGTCAGATTCAGACAGCAGATGGAGTCCCTCAGGCTCAGATGAGTGTATTCGACAGCAATAGTTATACCACTTTAAATTAAATTTGTCTCTAAATCTTTGCTCTTTGTAAGCATTAATCCTCATGAATGATTGTAAAATATATAATCGCTTGAGGAAAAAGTCTATCTGGGATTAAATTGAAGAGTTAGGCTCAACTCAGGCTACACCATATATCCTGGTTGACACAGGATAATTTCTGGAGCTCTTCCTCAGGGCTCAGACACCTGGGTTAACCAGCATCAGCCAAGAGACAGAAAAGGAAAAGCACCTCTTCTTGCTCGCAGAAAATCATGTCTGCACAAAAGTAGCACAATATTGCTGACAGCTTGTATAGTCTTGTGCAGGAAAATAATTTCCTCTGAGGTGAAGATACCTAATCTTAGCCACCATGCTGAGACCTAAAAATGCAAGGAGAACTTCCTTTAGTGGTACTATCACACATCACTGTGTACAGAAAAAAATATCAGCCAGACCTTCCTCCTGTGGGAAGGCAGGAAAGTAACTGTTCTGAGAAGGAAGGTGTAGAGGATAGTAGGATAGAAATTAGGATAGGACTGAGAATTAGAATAGGATAGACTAGAACAGAACAGAATAGTATAAGTTGGCAGTAATGGCAGAAGTGATCGTGATGTGACCAGAAGCTTGGCTGAAGCCACCGACCCATATCAGTTATGCCATCTGGCATGTGACAAATTCATTTCAGTCATCACTGGCTTGGGCTGCTTTAAAGTGAGAGATGGAGCAGTAAAGGGCTCTGTGTCTCAGTGCTAGTGCTGGGTTTCCAACAGAGTAGCCAGCTTGTGATGTTAATATTTGTTCTTTCTTTCCCCGATTTAGAATAATTAAGACTTCAGAAAAACAAAACATCATTAAGAAATGCAGTGGTTATTCGATAGCACTTACAAAACTGTAATTTTCTTTTTCTGATAATTAGTTCAACTAAGTCTGTGGATGTTTGCTTTGTTGTTACATTTGTCAGTATCTGTCACTGTAAAAATCTCTGATAAATGCCCTCAATTTCTCTTCTAGAGTAATGTCATTAGCCTATAAGTGAACAAAATACTTAATTTGTTGCCATAGCAGTGGAGTTTTGAGAAATACATGGTGACCTGCATAGAGAATTAGCACAAACCCGATAAGCATGTACTAGGACTAATATAAAATCAGAGATTGGATTTACTGTTCTAAGAGGCACAGAATTTGTGACAGCTACGATGCCAAGTTTGTGAAAATTAGCACCACCCTGGCAGGTTTATGTCTCCCTCCAATAGGCTGATTTTTTTTTCTTACCTTTAAAATCAGACTTCTACAGAATTGACTATACCACCTACCAACATGGCTACAGTAAAAGCACATTGGTGTGGTAGTAATGCTTAGGAATCAGAATGACAAGTGTCAAAATACTTCCTTCTTAAACCTATCACAGCATCATGGCCCAAAGGCAAAGAAATGAACATAGAAGTCAAGAAAACTAGATATTTACTTCACTTTAGTATTTCCACACTCAAGTGAAAGCATTTGTAAAATGTCTCTGCTGGGCAAAAACAGTGACAGAGAACAAAAGGCATGAGACTCTCCATAAGGAAGTGAGGAGAAAGCACACAACATCCTCAGTGTTTTACCACATGTGTACCCTGTTTGTGACCCATGCCAGTGTCAAGACCCCAGCTCAGTAACAACTAAACTGACTGACCTTGCTCCTGTGCTTGAAGGCTGCCTCCCAAGGAGCCAGCGAGCTGTCTGGTCTCTACTCCAAACTGGTTAGCTCCACACAGGAGTCCAGAAGCTACCCAAGATGACATGAAGGGTGGACTATCAGAAACTAGAGCCTTGGTGGAAACAGAAAGTGAACTAAATTGATGGAACTGGGACAATCCTAAAGCAGCCTGTAGGAAAGCTGCTGCCCTTTACATGGGAATACAAGTATTTTTCTCATCTGCAGACCCTTACAAATCGCCCTATCTATTGCAAATTCAGGCCTATTGACAATTGCATAGTATTCCCCAGTTACATTTTGCAGACCCAGTGTGTTTATGGACCATAAGCTGAGTGCTATGGGTCTCTTTATTTTAATGTAAGCTCATTCAGAGCATCCATTCTTAAGGAGAGAAAATACAGTGGCTGAAAGACACTTCTGCTTACTCAGAACTAAGAGTATTTTAGCTTAAATAACTATAATCACAAACCATGTAAATGTTACGAAGTTTAATTCAATACAAGGTCCGTTTTATCTGGAATGGCTTCCTATGGAAGAACAGGCTTCAGCCACTTACCCTTAGGAATATATGCATTACCTGTGCTACTACCTATAATCAGCTTAAAATCAGCTTTGACCCAGCTGTAAGAAATGTAAATGCAAATGATGTAGATATACAAGAAGCACAGCAGGGAACCATCCTCCACCTCTGTTTCCACCTCCTGCTACCTTATCTTGGGCAAGCACTTCATGTTTGATGCTCCCCATCTGTGGAATTACGGGAGGGAGTTTTTTTGCTTCTCTTAGCAAGGGGCTCCACTGATGTCTGCACACAAACCTCAGCCCCACTCAGGGAGCCCAGCACGCTGGTACCAGTCAGGCTGGAGTAGGGTTCTTGCTGCTGAAATGCAAAACTGACCAACCATTTTGACTAAACACGCTGGGGAGCTGTAGGAAGCCTAAGGAAAAAAGAGCCATTGGAGCTGGAGCCCTGGGCACTACTGGCTGCATTTATCAGCTTATCCTGGCTGAACTATGACTGGTTTAGGCCAATAAATAAACACCCTTGCACTTAGTGAGGCCTATTAGCTCACTCATACCACACTAACAGCAGTAAAGGTACCTGCAATGACCTGGCTTCTCTCATCTTCTTGGTTTTCTATGTGTCACATTCCCCAGAGCTTCCAGTCTCAGGGTTAAAGATCCATTTGGAATCCATCAGTAAAGAAGGCTACATGAAAACAGGAGCATTTTAAAATGCAATCTATATTACTTTTAGGAAGAAAAGCTTGAAGTTGACTGGAAATCTGAAAAAAGTATTTGCAAAAGACACCTAAATTTTAAATAGGTCTTTAGGTATGTAGTTTCTAAAAATTATCACTGCTTCAAATGAACATCCCTATGTATCCATATTGCCAGGTATTAAACACCAGGTGACTTCATCACATTTCATCCAACACAATTCTCAGTGTTTTGCTCACATCTCCCGAGTGTGTACTGTAACCAGGCACTCTTATTACACTTTGCCACAATTTAAGAGACCAAGTACCACAAACGAAATGTAGTATCTTACCGTTTTATTTAGGTATTATGGGGTGAGAGAAGGTTGGTTAAATCAGATCACGACAAGCAGGTACATTGAAATGTTCAAACCCAATTTCTACAAAAGATTTTGCAAAATAGCCTTATGATTTCACTGAATGCACTCACAGTGTGCAGGAGCAAAGTTGCAGAGTGCTTGTCCAAGTGCATTTCAGTTACTGGCACTGCCTTTTCTCTGGATACCAGGAATGCAGGCGCCTATCCAACATGAATTCAAATCTGTGGGAAACTTTCCACATATGTAACTGGGGTTTCACATCTGGCTGTTCAATTCAGTGACAAAGCTATCATTTTTTGGAAAATAATAAGCCAGTATGACTTTCTTTAAATACTCAGGATGGATGTCTCCATTCTCACTCTGAAACTTCAATCATGGTTAAAATTCAAGGCTGAAGGGAACTCAAGACAATTTATTTGAAAATCATACTTTAGAAGTACAGCAAGAATATACTGTTACACATTCAGAGCCTTACTTTCAGAATCTGTTTTGATGTTACATATTACAAAGGACTTAGCAGAATGTGATATATAACTTCACTAATACCTAAGCATCACAAAAGGTGATGTTCTGTATTTTTTGCAAGACAGACATGAAATCATTAGAAGACATTCTTTATAGTACTTTTCTCAAATTTAGTCTAGAGTTCCAAGTCTTTATCATGTTAACTGTAAATAGCAATTGTTGCAGCAGGGAGCGAGGTGCTAAGGTGCCCCAACCCTCCAAAAGCGTGTCCGACTGAAGGGAGCCGCTCAGCAGGCCACTTCCCCGTCACGCACACGCACAGGCCAGATAGCTTGTAAGTCTTCAGGCAGGCCGACAGTAAAGCAGGAGAGAAGGGTCCCCATTTGGGGTTCTGCAGAAAAGGTCTATTACAACCACACAGCAAAAGATCCAGGGACAAAACACACAGAGTGACTGAGGGTCAGGGTTTAAATATGGGGGCGGGAAAGTGTCCAGGGCCAATGCTCTGAGGGCACAGGGGCAGGACATAGGGGGGGTTAGGGTCAGGGAACCAATAATGGGGTGCCGGGGGAGGGATGATAAGGCAAGGGCCAATGGGGGAGCTGGGAAGGGAGAAGGTTCTGGAAGGGATACATATAAGGTAAAAAGGGGCAGGGAGGCCAATGGGCCAATCAGGGAAGCAGAACTGGGGTACATTAACATAACAAAGGAAAGCATCCTGGGGGAAGTCTTTTTTGTCACTGTATCCTGGGAGGATCTCTGGTTTTAGGGAGTGTCCCCCCACGGGATTCTGAGTCTCTTGACCCAGAGGCCCATTGGCTTCCACAAGCAATCATGGGAAAAATCTCTCAAAGGTCATAAATCTTAATCTAAAAATTAAAAATAAGTAGAATATCTGAGAATTATGACCTGCAGAAAAACGTTTATCCTGGTAGACATAAACTGGGTGAGGGAGCACACCAAAAGAACACCTGTAAAGATTAAAGAGAAACTTTCAAGAAAATCATCTTAAACTCTCAGTCTTTGTTTGGGATGGCTATAAATTTTTTTTTTCTGTATTTTTTCCCCATTTATTTAAAGTTTTGACAGTACCTGTATGAGCCAATATATACAGGATGCAGGAACAACAACAAAACCATAGATGAAATGCAAAGAGTAAACTCATTTTTTGTTACTCAGCAACCAGGGATCACTAAAGCAGCAGACAGGAGAGACACACAAGTGGAAACACAGGCCCTGTGAAGCTTGGTCCATGCTAGAGGATCACCAAGCCTGCTGTTTTCTCCTGTATTTCAGCGATTCACACAGCATAATTTGCCACTGTGTTATAATCTTGCCCACAGGAGGGCAGGATTCTCAAGCATTTTTGATAGGGTGCCTCTAAGGCTATCACAGGCCTGTGTTATCTAGACACAGATGTTCTACTTGTCTAAAACACAAGGTCAAACAACAATTAGTATGATATATGTGTTTTTCGACATCCAAAGTGCAGTCACTTGAGCGTGTTTACAATCCTCCTCATCAGTCTTCCATTTCCTGCAGTACCTGGTGACAGATTCAGACTTGTCCAATGCAGCAGGTGGTGGCAGAGTAGATCTACCACTATTTTGTATCACCATACCATTTTATATCTGGGTCCACTTCTACAATATCTGCAAAAGTTGTCTGGGACATGGCCCACAGGATGGATGATAGTGTGTGAACTGGGACTTTAGCCAGCCATATTCTCTATCAGGATTTCCAAAAGAGTCCAAGTATTACAGTTTATTGCAGCCTCCAGATCTTAATTTTGAAGGGATATTTTCTATTTCTTTTTGTAACTTGAAAGGTGGCACAGGAGCCATCCAGCTGGTCCAAGAACTGCCAGGGAAAATGCCGAGAATCCAATGATTGTCTCCTAAGTTAAAGGAAATAAAATTAAATAAGCTAAACAAATTGAAATGCTCTCAGAATAAGCTGTCTAGTGCCAAACAAATTATGTAGTATTATTGAACTTCTGCAGTTATAAGTCCAGAGATGTGGCAGATTCTAAAGAGAAAAGAATCCACAGAGAATTACGTGACATGTTTGAACTAGAAGCACTACCAGTCTATGGCACTTGGAAAGAAAAGTATCTTAGTCCATTCCAGGCACCAACATGCTTATACATGCCACATTTAAAAGAAACAAAGATACATTAAAAGACATGGAAAATTTCTAATTCTCCTACAGATTCAGTATATTTTGTGCCTATTTCTTGATCTTTTTTTAAGTGAAATCTTTATAGAAACAGTATTAGTTGCTTAATAGTTACAGTAGTGCAGCTTACCACTAATCAGATAAAAGCACTTCATGTACCTACTGACACTGGGAGTTGATACAATAGGGGAGAGAGTTGCTGCTTAACTTAGTCAACTAAATTTAGTTGGTCTTTATAATCATATATTAGAATACTTGTGCTGGGGACTATAATCAAAGCTTATAAAAACCACCCCACCAAAATGGGATTTTGTGACACGTCTCTGCAGGATGCTATGGCAGCATTCCCTTCCTGTCAGGCACAAATTTCCCTTCTAGGAGTGGGAGGAGAGGAACCACTTTGAGAAGTTGAGGAAGTTACTGGGGAGAGCTGGCTTCTAGTTGGAATGAAGAAAACAAACATTTTCTATATGGAAAAGAACAGTAAGAGAAAGCTCTTCCAAGAAGAGGGAGTTGTGTGAGGGGGAAAAAAAGTGAAGGCTCAAAGACAGAACTCACCACCAGTCCCACTTTTTCTTCAGGTGGGGAGCTGTGGATCCAGCAGCTGCTCCAACTGGCAGACCTGAAGCGGAAAAGTCGGGTTCCAGAACGCATTATAGGGCCCATTGTCTTGCTCTGGTGAGGCGCGACCACAGTTAGGATGCCCTGACCAACAAGTAACTACTGCTGCCAGGAATTTCCCAGTGTTATCTCCTATTGGTCAAAGCCTGTGAAATGCTGAATTCTTTTCAATTAAGGCAAGGAATCTATCTGCTTGGGACAGGCAAGTCCCTTTGTTTATAAGTTGGGTGCAAGAAGTACCAACACCTGTCCTTGGGTCAGCAGCAGCAGGAGTGCATGTTTATGCCTGCTGGCTGGGAGAGGAGCACCTGGCGATGTTGCAGCCACCTCCCCCTGTTTCACAATTACACTGCTGAGCCCAGGGGGTGGGAGGAGTCTGTCTCTGCTGATGATGCTGTTAGCAAAATGGAGAAAGCTGTCTGTCCTCCCATCTGCTAGAACCTTAAAAGTCTTTTTTTCCCCTATTTGCATATGCATATGTCTCTCTACACAAATTGTTTGCACCCCAATTACACACTCTCTGGAATTCCCACTTGCAGTTCACTTACCACCTTCATTCAGGAAACAATCTGACCCATAAATGACCAGTACCATGAATAAAATACTTCCCTGCTCCCACTGCAGAGAATATCTCCTTTCTGCACATCCTACCCGAAACATCACTAACCCAGGTGTACATGGAAGCTGTGAGGCAGCCTGCTGGGAGAGCAGCCATCCACAGCAGGGAAATGTCAAGTCACCTGCCTGGGTTCAGCAGCAAAGCAAAGTGTGTGACAGGGTAACAGATCAAGGCAGAAAAAAGCTCTCAGCATTTCTAGTAGGAGATTATTTAAGGACGGAAGTAGCTGGGCAGGCACAGAGAGGGTCATGCCTACTCCTGTGCATGCAGAACTGGATGGATGATGGAGAATTACAGTGCTGTGACACTCAGCCCAACCTTAGGAGCTATTAGCCCAGGAACAGCACTACGCTAATTAAGCAACTCATCTTGCAAACTGGGGCTGGTTTATAGCTAGTCAGCTTTCACCCAGAGCAATCAGACATCTGACAGTCCGTGTATATGTGTATAAAATGTGTTACTTGTGCACTCAGAGGTGAAGAGGCAGAGAAGTAAATAATCCTCCCTTCAGCTACAGACTGCCATTTCTACTATGAACATTTTTGATAGATGAATTCTATGCTTGTTACATGCAGACTTGAAGATTTTTACTCAGCTGCAGTAAACATGCACTTTATTAGATTCCCTACTCATTTCGAAATACATTTCATTAATTTCTGCTGCACTTTCTCCTGCCTTTAATTACCAAAGCTTGAATCAGACAACTATAGGATCCTTCTCTCAGCTTCTCACCAGAGTACACCCTTGAAGTTCACTTCCAAGACAGCCTGTAACACACTGATGGTGGGGAGAGCCTCAGCTTGAGGGTTTTTGACAATGTGCAGAATATGTTAGCAAGGTGTGAAGAGCAAAGAGTTTGCAGTCTACAAAAACAAACAATGGTGGATCAGTGATTAAATGGACATA
This sequence comes from Atrichornis clamosus, assembly GCA_013400975.1. Taxonomy (NCBI): domain Eukaryota; kingdom Metazoa; phylum Chordata; class Aves; order Passeriformes; family Menuridae; genus Atrichornis; species Atrichornis clamosus. The sequence goes on from WBMZ01013998.1 coordinate 14,048, forward strand.
TTTAGCATGTTATTTGCCAGAGCTGTGGCTGTGTTATCTCGGGAAATTTAATTGCTTGTTTTTATGGAGGAAGAGACAACCAGTCTTTTTTCCTGTAAATTCTCCCCAAACACTAAATATTCTACCTATCTGTAAGAAATACAGAATTTATCCAGAAATAAGTATGTCTGGGAGATGTGTCTAAAGTAACTCGAGAGCAGAAGACTGATATGTGTTCATCAGCTGTGGCAATCGCAGCTAAGCTCACAGTAGATAACCCTAAGCAACCAAACTTCCTAAGACAGACCCTCTAACAGCAAGAGATTGTCCTAGATATATGAAATATGATATTTTAAAATAATAGGGTTTGAGTTCTACTACTCATTTTCAGGTATTTGATTTTGTGTTTCATGCTGTCTACGTTAACTTTATTTTTTGTCTACAGTTGTGAGGATTGGGAGCTTCATAAAGTTATCCTGAGGTTCTCCTATCTCCTGCTCAGACTACACTAGCATTGATTCTTGTATTAAAATGAAATCAAACAAACAGTGTGCTACAATAGAAACAGTGGCTCTCATTAATCTTACCATGCTTGGCACTGATTTTTCAGCTTTCTGAACATTCACTAGAAAATAAGACGTAATCTTATTTTTCTAGCAAACATGTGGGGAGGAAAGGGTTAAAAATGGAAGATTGGCACAGGAGAGGAAAATAAGTTGGTTTTAGAACTGTTTTCTCTCAAAGACCAACCTTGCACCTAGGAGATATTTCTCTCAGTATGAGAAAATTCATGTATTTATGTTCACTTTGGGTTGTTTTCTTCTACTGAAGAAGAGCTTTCTCACCCAGATAACAAAGTATTGTTAACAAACTTAAAAGCATTCCTCAGACAGGCTGGAGGCCTCTTCATAAGGGGGAAGGGAGATAAGAAATTCAGCGATTGTAAAACACAGCCTGGGGAAGATTTGTGCATGCCCCAGACCCCCCTACTTTCTGTAACACAGGACTCAGACCTATCCACTTTTTACCCCTGCTAAAATGAGCCTAGCAGTGTGTATGTCTCAATTTGTTTTTGGAATCCTCCAGTCAGTGCGATGATGGAATAAATCTATTTTTTGCACTTCTCCTGTGAGTCTTGATTGCCATGGTGTTACCTGCATATATTTGGTTCACACACCTTCCAACTACGGAGCTGTAAATCCAAACCAGCCCTCCCCATTAACACAGCCCTCTGCTCAGAACAGTGCTGCACCCTGGCATTGACAGCCAGTCCGTGTATTTCCACAAGACAGTGAACAATATTTGTCGAAGTGTCCCCCAAAAGGCTCAGCTGTTCTTGGCTCAGCACTGGCCTCTTTTGTTCCTCACTCAGTCTGTCTCATTCAGCGCCTGGGGATGCTCAGTCCGCTCCAGCCTCCTCTACACTCTCATTGCCAACCCTCCAGACAGCACTTATACACCACTTGTGAACACTAGGAGTTTTCTCACATTAAGGTTAGATTTGAAAAGCCTTTTGCTATTCCTAGGTTAGTTATTGGTCCCTTCAGAGTGGCAGGAAGACTTCAAAGCTCTCCTGGCACAGCTTTTCCAGCAACTTTCTTCTTCTCAGCTACCATGAACATACATTCTGTATTTTTCCCAACATATCTGATTCCACAGGATGCTTCCTTGCTCCTTCACTCTTTCTTTTTAAGAGTATTTGCTCTTTAGACCTCTATCACTGGAATAAATAGATTTTGAATTGCTGAGGTCCCGTTACCTGTTCAATTAGCTAGTACCATTTCCCCACAGCTGCCAGGGCAGGTTCTAGGGCAGGTTCTCTAGCCACAGGTACAGCAACACAGGTAATTACATTCCCATCAGTGCCAGAGCACTGTTTGAAAACACTTTCAAATAACATACAGAGACAGCACCAAACCCCTGACGTTGTAGTGCATTTTCTCCCTCATCTGCCCCTGGGGGAAGATTGTAGATAACAATAAGGCTGTTTCAACAGTTTGTTTTCTGCATGAGGCTACTTTTTTATATTAACAGGTGAGTCAAGTGTGCAGGAAGTTAATGCTGGGCCGTATTTTCCATGGTACTTGGTTCCAGAACATCATCTGAAGGAACCAAGCCTGCTGCAGAGCGAATTGTTAACCCTCCCAGACCATGAGCACTGAAATCCTTATTTTAAAGAGAATGGGACATACAGAACTACAACACATGTTGAAACTTCTCTGAAAATTATCACTCGCTATCACTAATCTACAGATCCACAGTCCTGATAAAACGACTCCAATGACATTATTGGAGAGAGAATTTTTAATCACTGGGGGTTTTGTTGGGTTTTTTTCCTGGTCTATTTATAATACTACTCCCACAAATAAATCTCTTGATGTTATTTTTGAAAGACTATTTGTGATTGTCTTTGCTTTTCACAGAAGAAAACCTTTCAGTAGGAGTGAACGAGTTTTTGAACTATCACTGTCATAAAAGATTAAAGGTGCATCAAAACAGAGGAATTCAAAACAGCAGTCTTACAGCAATATAAATTTAGGACACTTGTACTGATGGTCATATTTAACCTGTAGAACTATCGTGAAATGTAAGTATCTAATTTGAAAATGAAGTAACCACAATTACCTTGAGTTTTTTGGAAAGGTTTTTTTCTTTTAATGAGAATTTTCTAACATTGTAACTTGCCCTCATAAGTTTAATACTTGTAAGAAAACAAATTCTATTTCTAGTACTTGGACACGTTTTTAAAAACTGCCTTCAATAAAATTAAATACATTTTATATTTATAAATGTGCCTGATATCAGTAATACTCCATTTTTCCTTAAATTGTAGCTCAATAATGTGTAGTAGAATACAGAGGATTTGGTGATTATTCTACTGTGAGCTACTTCTTTAGACACAGAACAACACACTTTGCAATTTGCAAATGGAAACTATTCCTATGTCTTTTTCTAGCAGAGGCACCATCTAGACGTGTTTTAACATACATTCATGACCTTTTTGTTCTGAATTCTAGTGGAATGCTTGTTTAAACTGCACAGGATTTTAGAAGCACTTTTGGAAGAAAAGGCTGTTAGTGTGGTTTGGGGTTTTTTTTTAATGCAACAATGGGACTTGGCCAAAGTGAATCCACCCCTCCACAGGGTAACCTGGGGGTCCCCTGGCCGCGGTCTGGGCGGTGGTGTTCCACAGGGCGCACACTGCCACCTGGGGACGGCAGAGCTCAGCCCCGCTCCCGCTGCGAAGGGGAAGAGCTCATTCCCTGAGCGAAGTTTCTCCCGAATTTCTGGAGTATGTCAGAGAGAAGAACCAAATGCTGGGATCAGACGCTGCATGTTTGTAATCCGGAATACATGTTGCTCAAGAGCATTGCCCAAACTGACTTAATAACACTGAAATCATCGTTGCATTTTGAATAAACAAGCCATTTATGAGCTAATTATAGATAGCATTTTGCCTTGAGCATTTACTGAGTATTTGATATTCTACTGGTTGTTTCTGCACAGAAGAAAAACTGAAAGCAGGTACTTCTTTAACGTAATCCTTCTTCTAAGAAAATCAGCTGATTAATTCCTGTGTCCTTGAATACAGACATAACATTTCTTGTTCATAATTCTACAGCTGTTTTGATTCCAAAGAAAAAAAATAGTAGTAGTATCCTTCCTCTCAGCTCTAGTCTCCAATAAATTCTTCTCTTGGACTTTATTGAGGTATCCAAGTTTGGAATGTGGACACCACAGATTATTTCTGTTATTGTTTTTGATTTCTTCAATTGTATAGATCTTCCCTTTCTACCAATGTTCACCTAAAATCTGAATCTACCATGCAGATGGCCTTCTTCCTCTACTGACTTTAAGAGCGGCTGTGCTCCTAACAAAGATACCTTGGTTAAGTACTGATATTTGGTGGGATGAATCAATGCCTGACTGCTGCCAGGCTCAGAAAATCAAACCAGGTTTTCACAATTGGTGTGGGCTCTCTGTATGGATCTAGAAATATCTGTACTCATCAATGAGAATGGGTATTTCTATATACGTATGAATTTCCTGGAAAGAAAGGCTGGTATGTTATATTACTGCAAGTATTGTTTCAACATTTAATAAGCCTGCTCTGCATAGTGTGTAAAAATAAAGGAGAAAGTATGTTCTTGAATTTGTCAGTGTATTACCCTAAGTACAACAAATATAATACCACTGACATAAGAGAACAATGGATCTAAGTTCAAAGACATATAAATACTGAGGAGGAATAAAAGGAAAGACGAAAGAAGAGAGAGGGGAGCAGTGAGGAAGGCTGTGAGAGACTGAGATCAGAGCCTGCTTCTTCAGTTCCTATTCTCAAATCCGTTTAATTTTAGAAATATCAATAGTGGCAAATGGAGAAGTCAATCTCTATTGGAGTCTCTCAGAGATCATTGTTAGAGCCACTCAATTACTGAAGAAATTGGGAATCTGCCTTGCTTAGCCTGATTGCTAATTTGTGTAAGAGTTTAGGATGAATCCACATCCAGTTGTCAGAAACTTATTCTCCATCCCAAATTGTATTTATGACATATAAAGGGTGAAGAGAAATCAGGCTCAGCTCTCTTGTTGTGAGACTGTACAAGAGGAGAAAGAATTAAATAATTCAGTTTATCATCATGTGGGGAAAAAATCAACCCTTTTGATTTACTGCATGAACAGAGCACATAAGAGATAATGGAGAGAACTTCCTAGGTGAACAGATAAAGTCCAAGCAAATGTTCATGTTCTTCAGTCAAGAGCACAGCACTTCCAAAGTGTGAAACAGTCCTAGGTTTTGATTAACTGCACTAACAAGGAAAACTCCACGATATGGAATTTCCTTAACCAAGTCCTGATTCTCTCCTCCTGAAGTCTAGGTAAGTAATACCAAGGACACCAGAGGACCCAGAGCAGATTTGCTATGCTATTGCATAAACCTTTTTAAGAAGGGCACCAGGTGATGTTTTGTCATTTACTTCATGCTCAGTTAGATCAACAAGAGCAAAAACAAACAAGGTCAGAAAAAGAATTCTATAACATATATTATACAACTAATCTGTGTTGGAATCAAGCATATTCAAAAGAAGAAATTTTATTGAAGAATGTTAAACCTTCTGTTGCTCTTTTAATACATAGCAAGCTTTTAATTTAATTTATTCTGGCTTTTTATAACGTCTTTATTTGTTTTTAAATTGTAAGGTATTTTTTTGTGCAGGCAGTTTTGCTTTGTGTGTAGTTGAAACCTCTGACAGCTTTCCATCTTCAAGACACCTTTCACACTGTAGATGGCACTAATTCCTTGTGCAACACCAAGCAGGCTCAGTTACCTACAGCTGGCTGGGTGTACAGTGATTTTGCTCTGGTTTTGTCCTCCTGAAGGATAAGATTTTTATCCACTTAAGTAAGTAGCATGAAAAACAACTTAAAACTTGCTTGAAACCTGGGACAAAAGATATTCTCTGCTATGCTTTTGGCTGATGTATACAGTATACAACAATTTTGTTCTGTAAACTCAGCTGGTGCAAGAGCTGGAATACAAGGATTACTTAATATGACACTAGGCTAAAATTCCTCCCGCAATTCTGGCACAGCTGAATGCCAGCGAAGTCCCAATGGAAAGTCTGAGCCTCTGAACAGTACAGTGCTGTATGATGGGCTGCTCCTGGGTGTGCTGGGGGAGACAGGCAGTCTGACCCACGAGACACTGAAAGGGGCTTCCTGGGAAGTGCAGGGGCAATAAAGAGGATGCTGCTTTCTCTTTCAGGCCACATCTGATTCAGTACAAAGCAACTGCTTTAAGACAAGCTGAGCATTGTGCAAGTTCTTTCAACAGATATTTCTGTTTATGGTAAGGACCCAAACTGCCTGTTGCCTTTATTTGCGATTACAAAAATAATCAATATATTGCTAACACTGGTAGAAGCAATGAAATGCTGAATTCCTCTGAAAGCTATTCTACTTTCATAAAGGGCCTTTATGACAATTTGGGGATTTATCCTACATCCACCAGTCAGTGATAGTGTCTCTATCAATTTTAAGGGAACAATATCAGCTTTCTGCCCTTTTCCTTGAGACATCAAAATTTCAATACTTTAACAGTATTTGGCTTTTCCCATCTTTTTAAATAGATGAGACTCCTTATTTTTTCTGTAAGGAGCAATAAGAGAGCTAAGTACTATTTATATTTTCCCCTTGGAATCTGATGAATAAGCAAATCATAGTCTGGAGTCCCAGACTGGCATAAGCTGGCACTGTACAACTGAAGACAATGGCACTGGGCCAACCCAGACAGAGGGAAGAGACAATCCATGGTATGATTGTTCAATACACTGGATTTTGACACGACAATAAAAAATTAATCCCAATGCCAGTCAGTACCCCCATTCATCCGATTCGCATAAATGCACTGTGCCTACTTCTAAAATCACCACAGGTATTGTTTCTTTTATCATCAGGTCTCAAGAACACATAATAAACCTTTGGCTCTTTCTTCTGTTGTGGGTAGGCATCACAAAATAATTGCCATGTTCAACTCTGGAGAAAGCCTGGACTTAGTCCAAAGCCAGGTCATTCATTTCAGTCGGTGCTGTTTGACATTTTTGTCTTCTGCCTGCAGCACTCATTTTATCTCCAAAGTTTGCTCACAAAGAATCACAGACTGAAAGTGAATACTGCCTGTAGGAATCCAAGGGCACGTCTCTGGTGTGCAGCAAAGGAACGCCCAACACCCTGCTAAATATCTGTACTACTCTTGGAATTAGGTTAATATCCCCAAGCAGTGATGTGTGCATGTAACAGCTTGGCTGCATTAGCTCCATTCCTCTAAGAAAAGACTTGCTCACACTGCCTAATCCTGGATTGGTCTCGCCAGAGCACAGGTTTAATTCAGCAGGGTGTGGAGTGCCAGGAGATGTTATGCCACAAGGCTGTATGCTATCCATATAGCAACATATAAACTGCATAAGCTACACTAGAGTCTAAACAGGTCAAATAAAATAACACTTTAGAAAGTGAAGTACGAGGAGAATCAGACACCATGGGGGAAAATCATCAGGATCTGACATGAATTAATTTCTGTTCTCCAATATCATAAAAGGAATTTGCTGACTCACTGTCCCAACAAAGCCTTAGAGGCCTATCTAAATTTACTCTAAGATACCATTTTCACAGCCAGGTTATGCTTTGACATCCCCAGACAGCTGCATAGGTCTACAGAAGCAAAACTGGTCTTACCAAGATAACAGTTTCTGGCACATTAGTCTTCTTTATTTTGAAAGGGCAGAGCTTGAGCCAAAAATAAATGTACATGTGGTGGGAAAAGCAACAAGTAACAAGGAGAATGCCATATGCAGCACTGCAAACAGTAGCAGCATATCATTACTCATAAGATTCATAGCAGAAATTATTTTTAAGGAGGGATTTGAAAAAACCTTTTGCACAGATCTCCTCCCATCTACATGGGATGGCCTGCGGCAGAGGATGAAAGTGCTTGGGAGAAAACAAAGATCAGTGTGCTATGAATGTTAACTTCAAAGGTAAAAAGGGAGGCAGAGTCAAAATCTTGGAACATAAGCAAAACCAGACTTTCAGCACATTATTAATTTAAATCACTGTGATGTGCTATCAATTTCAGTTTACTGTATTCTGGGCTCACTTTATCTGTTAGGATCTGCACCTACATGCTGCAGCCAAAAACCCTTGAATCATCAGTCAGCATAGAACTACATCTGACATGGCTTAAACCTACTTCTTTTTAAAAGGGGCTTCCAAAGCAATCATCTCATTCAGGTAATTGCTGTAACTCCTTCTCTTAGCTTGAATGCTTTTCATGGGATATACGAGTACTACACATTCCATATATATAAATATTGTGGGCTGGTACAGCAAATTTTAATCATCAGTTGTGATGTCCTAGGGATACAGTCCCTCACCTCCAGCAGTTATCCCATGAATATAATAAGGTCCCGCTACAGCGTATGGAAGTTCATACATGACCTCCTCATCTTATCTTCGTACTTAAAAAACTCATCAGAATCTTAGTATCAGTATTTGTGTGATTTTCCACACACTTTTCCTCCTTTTTCTCTCCTAATAGGAAACTGCTAACACTCTTAACATCATCTCAGATCTCACAGTAGGAGCCATAGGTTTTCATTAACTTTACTTCTTCCTTCTAAACTAAAACCTGTCAATAACATTCATTTATCTCTGAAATGCTTTGTGGCTTGGTGTGGAATCGCAAATCCCCCTGGCACCATCAGCACTACTACTGTCAGGAAGCAAAACAGGTCAGTCCCAGCTGCGATACAGCCAACGCTGTTCCCTTATGCACTTCTCAGTCTGAAAAGGCAAAAAATTCTCAGTCAATGCTTCATGGCTTCTTTCTTTCCAGGACCTGGCTCTCCATGCATCGTCTGAGAATACCTCAAGACAGTAGCTTCAAATTAACTTACTTTCCTTCTCAAAGCCTTCATTAAGGTCAGGATGCAGAAAAGAAAAGCTGGCAAGCTGAAGTAGTCTGTAGAAGCATCAGCAGCTGGGGGTGAATAAGCCACTTTTACAAGAAGGCATCTTCTTGAGAAGTCAAAGTGCCAGGGTCCAGGCAACAAACAATGAATTAGCACCGAGAATGAAAGAAGGAAAGCCACATTCTCCAAAGGACATACAACCTCCATGAAAGAGAAAAAGGGTGGCAGCAACCTTTCCTGAGCTGGGCAGACCGCCACAATATTCCGTGGTGCTGTTCCAACAACCATGTATTCAAACTCCTAGAAAGAGATGAGGAACCCCACCAGTTTACTGTTTATTTCCTCATGCTCTTCATCCATGTAAATGCCAGCAGCTACTAAATATTGCTAGTAGAGAGCCTGAAGGCACCAGTAGCAACTGCAAGGTGCAAAGGGTGAGGGTGAGGCAGCAAGGGAGTCACCTTGTACTCTTTTTTCTTCTTCCAGTTATAAATTAAGGTCAAGAAAGTGAGAAAGACATCTTGGAAATGAGCATTTGTCTGCATAAATGGTAGCAGCAGCAGGACTTGGTTCACCAAAACACTGTTCTACAAATTACTGGACCAGTTCAGTCCATCTTGTCATGAAGTGGGGATCGTGATTTTGCTTGTATTCGTAAGTGTCATAAGAAGGCCAGGAAGGACAGTGAGTCAATTCACTGAATGTCTCAGATATTTGTTTATTAATGCAAGAAACACAGGAAATAAACAAGAAATGCTAGGAATCTTAAATACAATAAACCAGTTACTGAATTCACACAACTGAGAGTGGGATAATCCATGTAACCGTAATATTAACATAGGCATAATGGTAAAGAAGGAAATGCACAAGCGTGGTGTCACAGAAACACTAAACAGGGCAGATGATGCAGACAAGGCTTTTTGAGACCAGCTAGCAGGATCAGCCAAAGGTCCAGATTTGTAAATCATGGAGATTTGGCAACTGTATATTGTTTAAGAAAAAAAAAGATACCGAACAAACTGTTCAGAAACCTCTTGGAAGGTGTTTGGTGATGTATTTATTCAGAATACAGGTAGAAAGGAGTTCACTTTCCATTTGATTGCAAGAAGTAGAGAGAAACTGATTGAGAATGTAGAGAAAAGGTAGCTGAGACTATGAAGTAAGTGTTCCTCATTTTTGTAAAGAGAATGAGGGAGAACAGTAAGCTCTGCTTTCTATGAATTCAGTGAACTCACAGATCCTAAGGAAAATATGTCCAAGAGGAAAAGGAGTCTCAGAAAATTTGTCCGTCCTTAGAAAAACATGAATGGCACAGCTGCAGGGTAATGCAAAGTGAAGAAAGAACAGATATGTGTAATGAAGCCAACTTGTCTCAGCCACAGGCAATTCAACATAAACAAGGAAAAATTTAGGAAAATAACAAAGAATATTCTGTACCCAGGATAGAACAAAATACAAGAAGGTAAAATATTGGGAGATACACACAAAACATCATCTGTGAAGTATTTGAAGGAGTCCCCTACAGCACAAGCTACTGTAAAAACTGTGCTACAATTTGGCTTCCAGTTTGGGACTTGGACTTCAAGAAAGTTGTGAACTCATCACAAAGACAACAAAGAAGTGTAAGGAGAACAACCAAGAACCACAACATATCCACAGAAAAAAGCTGAAGAAGTTTCAAGTGTTTAATCTAAGTAGAGAAGTAGAGGAGAAGGTGACTGTCTTCCAGACATGTCCAATAAAAGTAATTGAAAAAACTAAGAGAATAATCTTTTTTCTGGGTCTGCTGTTGACAGAACAAAAAGTAGTGAACTTAAATTGCAGTAAGGAATATTTAGATATGACACTAAGAAAATTTTGCTGATGGACAGCAATCCATTGCCATGCTCAACACTCTTTAGGGAGCTTAGATCTCCATCACGTTTACTTTTAAGGCTGCCTCCCACTCTGACCACTGGCTACTCTGCCTTTTGCTTTCACTTGGCACTCCAAAAACTTTCAGCATCTGAAGATGTTGTTAGTATTTCTCTTTCTTCACTGACAATGACTGGTTGGTTCAATTTCTTCCTAGCCCTACCTCTTCCAGAAAACAGACTCTCTCAGTCTGGTCCAGACACTAGTCAGCTTGATAACAGTTTCATCATCCAGGTTGCTTTGTTAGGACAGTAGAACAAGCAGCAGTAATTACAAGATTTGTCCGCTGTTGATCAAGCAATATCTCAGGAGGATCACCAGTTCAGCAACTTGAGTACAAAGAACCAGGGAAGTGGTCACAGCCCCAAGACTGCCAGAGTTCAAGACACATTTGGACAACATTCTCAGGAACATGGTGTGATTCTCAGGGCTGTTCTGTGCCGGGCCAAGAGTTGGGCTTCGATTATGTATGTGGATCCCTACAAGTTCAGGATATTTCAGGAAGAATTTTTTCATGGAGAGGATTGCTAAGCATTGGAATGGACGGCCCAGGAAGGTGATAAAGTCACCAACCCTGAAGGTGTTCAAGAAATTACTTGATGTGTCACTTAGTGCTATGGTCTAGTTGACAGAGTGGTGATCGGTCAAAGGTTGGACTCTATGAGCTTAGACATCTTTTCCAACCTAAATGATTCTCTGTATGATCCTGTGTGTGAATTTCTTCACTGAAATGGTCATCCAGCATCAGAACAAGCTGCCCCGGGCAGTGGTGGAGTCACCATCCCTGGAGAGATTTAAAAGATGTCTAGATGTTGTGCTTAGGAATATGGTTTAGTGGTGAACTTGGCAGTGCTGGGTTAATGGTTGGACTCGAGGATCTTAAAGGCCTTTTCCAACCTAAACGATTCTATGATTCTATGAACAGGCTTTATATGTATGTCATCAGTTCTTGTACCTCCCACTGATTATCTACTACCACCTTTCTAGCACGAACTTCCCAGTTAGTTAGTTTATCCATACATTAAGTACATGGACAAATTCCAGTCAGTGCTACTAATTCAGTTGATGCTATTAAATGAAAAGCTGTCTCTATGTTCCAGTGGATAACTATTTTTAACATCAGTAACTGCACTTTACAACATCCAGATCCAACTGGGTCATAGCAGGATCTAACCAGATAGCTGATTTATGGGATGGACCTGCTCTGGGTATAAATCAGGGATGCACATTTTTTAAAAATGTTGTCCATATGTTGACCTTTGATCAGCAGGCTGCAGAACCTGGAAGGTGCAGATGGCATGAGACAGGAAATTTTAGGGAGAAAAATGATTGTCTCATAGCTAAGTGCTCTCCTGGGAATACAGTCTTGCGTCTGCCAAAGAATAACAACGTAATAATCAGTTATTAAACTTCTCATAAGATGTGGTTAGCTGTTTGCTCGTCATGTTCTGAGTACCTGACTTGAAAAGTTGGTGCCAAGGTTGCAAGAGGACAGACTCACAGCTGAACAGAACAGAACATGTGCACTGAGCACAGCAGGTGCTGCCCAGTGCCTGTAAGGGCCTGGATAACCCAACTGAGCCCCCATACTAAGCAGCTTCTCCATCTGAATAATTCTGTGCCTCTCTTTGAAAGTTCGTTAGTGTTTGTGAAGCACTCAGATGCCACAGAAAGGGCTTTAGGAAGTTAACAATTCTGCGTCTAAAGCAGGTTGAAGTGTGCAGCAAAGTAGGCATAGAGTCACACTGAACTGTGAGGAGAGATCAATATATTGAGTAGCTGCTCATTCCACATACATCTTACATTGTGCACACTGCACACAGAAATGGGGGAAAAAAGGATCATTTGATAAAGTACTGAGTGGTAGGAAAAGACTAGCAGTGCAGGTTTACACAGCCAAGGCAAGCAATTGCCATCATCATCAGTGGTTTGGTTTTGGCATCTTTCTCTGCACTGACAAATTACAAAGAGCATTTACCAAGGAATGCAGCCACAAGATGAGTGATTATACCCACACCAAGAGCATCAGTGACACTGTAGCATCAGTAACAACAAACAACCACCTTACATATACATAATTGCCTCTTTTTAAGGACCCAACTAAAGGTTAATCCAAATGAAATTTGCTTTACAATGAGGTAACATTCCTTTAAGTATATGCCTTGATGATCAGAGTAAGAGATTTTTCCCTGTGCATGTGCAGAAGTTAGCTACATAAAGGTCACACAGGCAAACCAATTAATTTTGTGTGCTTAAATTTGAGATCTTGATTGTGCCTCCCAATACAGCTTTGTCTAAATGTAACGACCATGGGCTGCCCAGCACTGTCAGCCCACAGGCTTCACAGGCCATTAATTCTGTGAGGATTAACCGCCTGACATAAATGACCACCAACCTCGTCTTCGTTTCTCAAGGTGTCAGGTTGTTCCACAGACAGATGCCTGTCTCCAGGCCTCCCCATTTAACATGGGAGTCTAACGTCCCTTCTTTTACTTGTGCTTCTTCAGATGCCCCTGATATACATGTACTTTCTGCCATGTTCTTGGGTCAGGGCCTGTTTAACATCTCCTTCACAGTAATAAGTTACACTTTGGTTCTGCTGGATACAACTATTTCACCTCATCCAATTCACCAGGCCCCCCAGAAATGCACGGCTTGTGCTGTGAGTGAATTCTCTTCATCACAGAACAGGCAGAGATCCCATAGCAGATCCAAATTATAAGGCAGTCACATCTCAGCTGCCTCGGGGCAGCCTTCTTCTCTCCTGCTAGCAGCAAACAAAATCCTTTACCCTCACCTCCCTTCCTCAGCTCTCTTGCCAGAACCTAGGGCTTACTTTCTCTCTGCATGAAGACCTGGTGATTGAAGGAACAAGCAAAACCAGGGCAGAAAGAACTGCTGTCATTGCTGTGCTTCCACAGCACCTATTTCACACAAGGAAGCACATCATCACATGCTCTGCCATCACTGATTACAGAAAGCCAATTATTGTGGCTTGCATATCAACTTCAGTCTGTTCTTTGAGGGTCTCTCAGTTGATGTATAATGAGCAATGTGTATATGGCTATGGAACATAACCTTCACCAAAATTTTAAAGTAGGTTTAGATTGCAAGAAAAGTTCAGCTAGTAAAAAAGACAACAGACAAAGAGTAACATTAAAGAGCTAGTTATAGTCCAGATCTATATATTTGCAGAATCTTATCAATACCACTGATAGAAATTAAGCCTGTTTAGCAAAATATGCTTCAGTCTTCAATCTATTCTTCAGCCCTTGAGCATTCAGTTATTGTGAATCAGTTACCAATAAACAGATAATGTTTTAAATAATCTGAGCTTTTCTTTAGCCATTATTTACTGCCCTGAGTGCCATAAAACTTGCCATTGATCTGAAAAACATGCCATTGAACTGAAATACACACACTGAAAAAAAATCAGGATAAATTGGACTTTAAGGATTTGATCTTTAATGGTAGAAAGTCACACTTCAAATGGTCATGAATAAAACCATGTTGTTTACAGCAAAACAGAGCCACATTCTCTAACTAATGCAGCTGACATCATTTCTGTAGTAGGCATGGTACCTAGAGGTATCTTCTGCAACCTGTGGTGTAACCCAACTCTCCCTGAAAATGACACACATCTGTTTTTCTCAGTGGTTTGCAGGAGGTACCTCACGAGCACATCTTCCAGTTAATGGGTAAATTCTCTAGAACATGTACTGTAATCTGTGGCATACCATCCAGCACAGAGGGACCCCAGGTTTGATTAGGGCCTCCACACAACACAGCAATACAAATATGTTTTTAATAATAAAAAACAGTACACATTTGAAATGAAAATCAAATGAAACATCTAAAAGTCTAAGAAATTAATCACATACAAAAAATGAAGCAATGGAAGTGAACTGGTTGGGAGTTTTTTCAAGTGTATTTTCTCTTCAATGAACTCTGATAAATATCATCCAAAGGGCATTTCAAAGCTTGAGCTTCCTAGCGCAAATGAAGGGTAGGTGAACTATAATAGACATTGGGGTTGATTTTATTTTTAATAAGTCATGGCACATAATTTTTCCACTAACACTCTTGAATTTGTAGATTAAATGCAATGTGTATGTACAGTGATTATCATCAGTAAGTATGTTACAGAAGTCCCTGCAAAAACATGAATAAAGCATGAAATCATTCTGTATGAGCAGAGGTACTGAGAACTATTGTGTGGCTCAAACAGTATCTCATTCTGCACTTTGCTCTAAAGAGGAAATGACATTTTACAATATTTAAGGCATACATAAGATTTTGCTCATTAGAACATCAAGAGATTATTTTAAATTGATCAAAACAAACATATTTCAATCATGACAAAAATGGAAGATCAATTTATTTCTGAGAACGTGGGGTGAGGATTATAATTAAATGATCAGGGAAGTGATGTGTGTGCACATGCTCTGGGGGTGTCTGTCAGACAGTGTGAATCTCCTATCCTCTCGTCTCAGAAAATATATTACCTGCATGTAAATGCAACTAGCTTCCATTTCCCACTCCTCCGCAGCAAGGTTTGTAACTCAATGTTTTATAACCTGTCTTCTGCACCGAGATCCCAGGTGGCAGGAGTTTGTGGCAAGGAGCTTACTTGTGGTGCGCTTCCCAGCTGTCTAGTCCATGAGACCACACAATCCACAGACAGCGACAGAGTGCTGCAGTCAAGGGGTGACCTCTATGGTTTAAAAAGTCTAAAGTAAAAGAAAGCACATGGTAGCCTTCCTCGCTTCCAACCTGCCAGATGTCTCCCCTAAGTTGTTACCCAACACACTGTTTGTCTCTGAGTCATAAGAAAGCAGGTTTATTTTAGCTACTGAAAGGATGACTATTGCAGAGCTAGATCTTGGCGCTTCAACCTAACCATCCATTTTCACTACCTTCCAGTTAATGGTATTAGAATATTAAGAAAAGATCACTAATGAACCAAACATTCAGCCTGCAATATTTCTTTTCTTCTCACTTTCATTAGCTATAAGATTATGAGTCAGGTTTGCTGGAGAATTGAATGGAGTTTTTCACCTACCCACAGAACTTTGGGAACAAATTCCTAACCGGTTCCTGTCACCTGAAAACCAAGCTGGCATTCTATTTCTGCTCAGTCCAAGAGCTCTGTGACCTGAATCTTTCTTATTTAACTTCAACTCATTCTTATTTCTATGCTGATCCCAGCAAGCCACCGCTATAAATTGTAGCAATGATATAATAAATCATGAATGACATAGAGAAGCTGGGGTTGTCTCACACTGCTTATATTTAAGAAACTCATCTGCAACTACTTCTCCTACCAGATACATTTAAAATAACAGTTCCATGTCCTTTAAAACTACTGCAGTTTAGTTTTCTGTAGCTTGTGTCTTTTGGTTGCCTGACTTTGGTGGCCCAGACAAAGGAAGCCTGTTTTGTAGTTGCAGTGTCTGTAAGGACCCAAATGAGAAACGGATAAATGAGTTAAAAGTATTTTAGCACAGAGGTCATAGACCTAAATCCTTATATGCCCAGGCAGGCAATATGAACATATATACCACAATTCTACAGAAAACCAGGGTAAAATAAAACTAAGCTGAACCTTGTGTATGTGGTATTCCATGTCAGGGTTCCTAACAGGAGGAAATGGAAAGCAGGCTAGGGCAGGCACAAGAAGAGAGACAGAAATAGAAGGTGGGAAGGCTCTGGCAGGCAATAGCACAAAGAGGCTGAGCTCTGCCTGCCAGTCAGTTTTATGAGTTCTCCTGACAACAGCAACAATAGCAACCACAGCTTAGAACAACATCCCATTTATAAGACATAGCCCCCATTGAACAGATACAAGCATAATCCTGACAGTGTGAACTTCATCGATTAAATTGCAATGACAAAAATTCCCTCATCTCTCATACTATGCAGATATGGAAGTCAAAGGTTGTGATTCTCTCATACACTACAATATCATAGAACATATAAATAACTAAGATGGTTAAAACCCCAAGGAGTACATGATACTGTCTATCAGCCCAACTGTGTTTCTTCTCTGTTTTAGGCTGAAACCTGTAAGAAAACAGTCTCCAACACGGGCAAATATATTAGAGATTGTTTTTCCCCTAGCTTCTTGGTAAGCTGCTCAGCACTATGGGATGCTATGCCAAGTGGTAGTTCGGGAGGTCTGCTGCATTCAGGCAAGTTAATTACAGAGATGCAGGATAGCAGGATGCCAAGTGGGAGGAAGGCTTCCCTCCAGAAATTGACTGTGAGCAGAATCAGGAGGGGATGTAAGCAGTCATAGCTTGCTTTTACCAACCAGGAATGATCATGGATGTGGCTTTCAGCTTGCTGAATATTTTCTGACATGGGACTTTGTCAGATTTTTGACTTGTGCATGAAACTTTTCTCAGACCTCCTCATGTATAGACACATGGTGCTTAGTTCTTTTAGAGGGCACAACTAGTTCAGTTCACTTAAGCGGTTTTATTGTTCTAATAAAATGCTGACATGTATTTTTGGTCACTCTCACTGATTTGGAAAACAGTGATCTTACATGGTGGCTGATACGTGCTAATCCTGACTGTATCCACATGCACCTTTCTTTGAAGAAAATGTGCAGGAGTGGTACCAGCAATGGTGAGAAGAGCTAGAAGCATTTTTACTGCTGGCACCTGCTTTCACCTAGACGTGTGAAATATTAATTTCTCATACTGAGAGAGGTTATCAGAAGTGGGAGAACTGGTGGGAGTTTATTTCCAGGTGAGCAGTATGCCTAGTATGAACAATAACACTGGAATTTGGCTGTGGCCTGCCTGTAACAAGCTCATAGCGTTTGGTAAAGCAAGGTGACAGACGTATGCTTAATATAAGCAGCTTACGTTAGTCTCAAGGACAAAGAACATGTGCTGACACACCACTTACATTGCAGACACCTCTGCATCTGGGCATGGCAACAAGCTTGTGAGGTGTGTTACACAGAGCAGACAACGCACGCGGCCTGGGAACGGGGTCGCATCAGGCACGCACCCGCCGAGCACGGCTCTTCCCCACGACCCCTGACCAGCTGTGCGGGGAGAAACACCGAGAGCTCCCAGCAACGCCGCCACCGCCGCCCGCCCCGCGCTGGGACCCCTCAGCCACGGCCCGCCCCGCCCCCGCCCCGCC
>WBMZ01013999.1:0-118054 GCA_013400975.1 Atrichornis clamosus
TATATATATATACATAAGTATTTAATTGCAACTATGAGACCAAATAGAAATGATTAAAATTTCAAATATTGAAACCTATTCAAATATTTAATATTCTCATACAATCTTATTTAGTGAGGATATAAATATGTATATAGTATTATTTAGATGTTTTAAAGATCAGTTACACTCTCTTTTTGCAAGTTTAATAAGGTATTATTTCACAACAGCATAACTAATATATGGCCAAATTATTTTGAGTATTAATTTTACAATGAAAAAATATAAGTATAATTAAGCCCCTGATGAACATCTCATAGTAAATATCTGTGAAATTGGGATACCTACTTTTTGCTTTGTGTCTCAAAACCATCATAGATTTGCAAAATCCTGCTTACTGACATCTTCATACATAATACATGCATTTAAATATGTAAATATATCAATTTTGTGAAATCCAAAAGTGAGCCATTGACAGTAAATCCCACTTTTTCTGTTTATGCTGGTGTATTGCTTTAAATACTACAACAATCTGCATAGTGAAGGATTTAGTCTTAGCAGTGAATGTCACAATCCCCAAATTAAATGTGGTAAAAAAGTTTAGAACGGTGCTAAAAGGATTTTTTTTTTGGTTGTTATAGAATACACACAGACTCTAGCCTGTTTAAGGCTCTTTGTATCTGGTTGAGATGCAGCATGCATGGCCCAGTACTATGACACCTGCTGTGACTTTGCATTATGTTTCAAAATAATAGGTTCTTCAAGAGGAGCAAATGCCTTCTAGTAGAGTAATTGATTGCAAGCATCAGTACAGCAGCTGCTTTTGTGCACTCAGGAATAACTTTATTTTAGGATTGTTCCTTTTTTAATAGCTTTACGATTTTTATAGCAGCTCCCATTATTCTTTAGTGGTATTATTTCAGAGGCCTCTGCTAACAGTAGGGGAGGAGCTATAAAACTGAAAGATGGAACCATTTTTTTTAGTGAACATGTCCTATTCAACTTGTTAAATTTGACATCTCATTTCCTGTATAGATATAGATACCTGCCATTAGCTAATCTCCAATGGAGGAACAGAACTTGCTTAACGGCAGAAAACTGCTTCTGCAATTTTCATTATGAATAGCATAAAATGCAATACATAATTAAAATCTAAAAGACATATATATTAAGTAAGAATGTACATCTTCAGTCATAGCACTTAGAGAGCACTCAGGAGCCAAGAAAGAAGGTCAGCACTTCTGTGAACTGCCTAAGCACTGCTTGATCTCATTTTCTTTCACATTATCTTAAGAAACCTCAAATTTGTATTTAATATCCTCAGGGGTTTAAAACTAGTATAGCATAGACACTCATATATGCATCATATTTTTGAGTTTGAAACTTTCTTATTTTACAATATGGGATATTTGAATTGTTTTATGAATTCATTGTAGCATTATCTAATCATGTTATTGTCATTTAAACATACTTTCTCATGAGGAGAAAATATTTTTTTATCTTCATGCCTATTACTGTTTTAGTTTTTTAAATATTTCTAGCATCTTTATTTGCCTAAAAGTTCCTTAGCAGCCATCATGATATTGAAATTTACCAAATTTGGATGAGGTCTGTCCATTTAGTTTCTCTCATGACTTAAGTATTATACAAGGTGGAAGGAGAATTAACCAATACAAAAAAAAAAAAAGAAAACAACATAAAATAATAAAAAACCCATCACAAATAAACAAACCAACAACAGAAAACCAGAAATAAAACAAAAAACAAACAACAAAAAACCCAATACCCCAAAACAAACAAACAACACTCCCTCTCCCTCAAACACAAGCAGTCATGATGAGCAGAGCTTAAATTCACAATTTACTGAGACAGACATACACTGATATCCCCTCCTCTCTGGATTTAAAGTCCTTTACTTATTGTGGCAACAATTTCACATGGGTCATTTCACATAAATAAAAGAACAACTAGACCTTTGAGTAGGCAGGAAATAGGAGGCAATAAGAGTTTTACCTCAGACTATTTTTTTAAAAGGAAGACCAGGGCATTACTGATTTATTTATTAGAAGTTCTATCTGACCAGGAACATCAGAAGAGGAAGAGTTGGGTTTCCTAGGCAAGGAAGATTATTGCACTCACAATGACTCCTACAGTTTATGCTCTCATATCAAGTGGAACATCTATAGCTGGAGGGTTGAAGCAGTCTTTCACCTTCTTCCCTTACCCAAACTCCACAGGGAAAATTCTGCAATCTGATGAGGTTTGGGCATTTACTACATCCCAAGCTGAATAGCCTAGGGCCGGACTGAAGCAGTTGTAGGCAAATCCAAAATAGGAGCTTAAGGTGCTATGAAAATTTGACACAGAAATTTCACCTTCCTGTAACATCCAAGGGCATACAGAATACTCAGGTGTCCCCTGGAGAGGGAAGTTTTTAAGATCTGTGTTTTGAATTGAGGCACTGTTTTCCAGAATTTCATTTGAATGCATTTGTTGGTTGTCTGTTGTCCTTCCTAGATCATTTCTGCCTCTTTACTATTCTGATCATGAAGTACTGAATATCTAAATCCTTTTCCCCCTTAGTGGTTGGGCCATTCAGGAATGACAAGTAGGAAGAAATGCACAGAACTACTTTCTGCTCTCCCTCACCATGAAACTGGACAAACCTTTAATAAATGTAAGGAGAACAAGCTAGCTATAGTACACAGAAGAAGAAAATAAATATTGTCTATGAGCTATAGAGCTTGCTACAAGGTAACAGAACATAAAAGTGCATAATTACAGGATAGGGTTTAAACACATTCATGGTTTTCTGTCCGTATTCTGAGTCTGTTTGATACCAGCAAATTTTTGGTAGGAGGCTATATAGCTGCTCTAGTATGGTCAAGTCAATATGCCATTTCTCTTAATAGTGTGTGAATTGTTCATGTCCTACTTGAGATGTAGATAAACTGTTCACAGCACTATGCTGATCCAGATATATGACCTTCATGCCTCAACTAGTGAGGATCCAGCCAACTTGGAAAGCTCAAAGGATCTTATCTCTCTGTAGAGACATGGTAAGAGATGAAAATTAAAGAACATAATTTATTTTGCTAGCTTTACTTGCATTGATATATTCCACTTTTGACAAACTGATTGAATAACAATTTGAACAAACCAGGACTATAACATTTTTACAAATTTTACATCAGATGTGATCGTATGATAATCCACATTGTATGCTAATAATATTTTCTAGAGAAAGGTTGAAAAATGCCATAGTCTTTTATTTTCATTTCCAAAAAATCTGTTACAATGTCAAAGTTAGTGAGTGAGATTATATAAAAAATGAAATGGTTTCTTGTGGTCAGAGGGAAAAAAATCAAAAAAGCCCCCAGCTTTTGAGTTATCTCGATCTCAAAATAAGACATATTTTATGTCTCTTTCAATGTGCCAGAACTCTGGACTCCATTATTCTGGCACAGTCAGAACTTTGGGGGAACCAAGTATTCTAAGTAGTCTTTAGAAACCAAAATTCCACATTCATAGCTAACTAGGGCTGGTTGGGTGTCTGTCACATGTCTCCTTCTTATTGTGAAAAAACTGGTAGTCTTGAGATGGCTTTAAAAGATTAATGACCCTGAAAGGACTACCAGTTTTTTCACATGTCTCCTTCTTATTGTGAAAAAACTGGTAGTCTTGAGATGGCTTTAAAAGATTAATGACCCTGAAAGGACTACCAGTTTTTTCACATGTCTCCTTCTTATTGTGAAAAAACTGGTAGTCTTGAGATGGCTTTAAAAGATTAATGACCCTGAAAGGACTTTGTAACTACAGACTCTGAACTGATGTTCAGTGAAATTTATATTTTTGTAGGTTTCATGATGAGTAGACAGCTGAGACACAAAATATTTATACCCTTTTATTTAAAATATATTACAATTAAGGTAATTGTATGCGTAGAAATAGTGTCACATAACAAAATGTCAATACATATCTAGTATTACATATATGTGTGCCTCACAGGTGAAATTTGGACATTTATAATCAGAAGGTTGTAATCTACTTGCATTGCTGCAAAAACTCTCATAAATGATATTTAGAAAGCCACTGATTTTTCTTCTTAATTTAAAATAGGGAGGAATCTGCTTCTATTTTTTCCTTTGTCTTCAGTTTACATTGCTCAAGATATACAACAGTTCTTTTACATATCTGCACAATAGGCGCTAAAGAACACCAGGTCCTCAGTCTCAGCTGGAACATCTAACTTTTAGTGTGATAAAACATTGATAATAACATATATACATTCAATGAACTATTTTCAAAACACTGAACTTTAAAAAAAAAATAACAAAAGGCATTGATGAAATAGCTAGAGTCAGGGAAAAATTTAAGATTAAAAAACAATTGTTATGAGCAATTCTATATTGGAGGTTTCCCATCTCTTATGTGTGTCTTTATTAGTTGTTTAAAAAATAAACTTCTAATGAGAATGCTATTTAACTAAAAATCATTTTTTCCATATTAATAGAGGTCTGCCATTAAGAGCCACCTAGTCCTCCATGTCAGCTTCAAGAGCAATTGGCAAACTTTGGCTTTTCACAAACATTTAATGATTTAGTTGCTTCCAAAGAAATTGAATTGAATTTCTATCAAAAGCTGTTGCTGCTGTATGCATTTGAATATTAAGTGATGTGCTTTAGGTAAGTTAAGCAAATGAAACCACAAAAATTATTCATAATTTTGCTTAATCTATAATAGGAAGGTTGAAAGACTGTATAAACCATTAAGAAATATCTATTGTTCAATTCTGTCTACTGAAAACTTAGTGAGTTAGAGGTATGCGAACAAAATAATGCAAGGAAATTGGCTTGAGAGAGGCTTTCTTAATTTGTCCACGGGTTTTTTGAGTCTTTTAATTTATTTGAGAAACTTTTTTGTGATGTCTTGAGACTCAATTTTGCAAGACACTTAAAAATCTCAGTTGTAATAGGTATTTTTAGATGTTTAAGTTATGTGAAATCTGGCAGAATGAGGTTTCTAATTGCTAAAAGATTGTGTTGATTTTCTCAATAGTAAACAAAAACTAATGAAGAATGGCTCAATCTCTGACCTATGTAGAGAAAAATAAAATGATTGTGTTTGGGAAACCTCAGTACGCTTTTAAACTGTAATAGACTAGCAACTTAAGATAACTTAAGCTGAGCAAATGACATTTCCTATGTGATACTATTGTGTCTATATCATAATTGCACAGGCATCATAAGTCTAATCTAAAGTCTTTAACATTTTCCTACAGAGATCAGTATTGAAACTCCTTTGGCTTCAATAAGACCAGAGTTAGCACTACAGAATTCTTTTGAAAATTCCATTCTGTAGGTCTGGGATCTCCCTTTTAAAATTTTTTCTTTCTTTTTTATTCTTTTTTTCTTTTCATTCCCTCCCCAAAAAATTTCTGTTGTCATCTTGACTTTCAAGATGCAAAACACCAATATAAAGAAAATCCACAGGCAAATTACTCAGTACACTTTAAAAACAGAAAAAACCCCCCATGAATTAGTGATTTTTTTTTCCCTACTATCCACTGCATATTTTTATTGGCTATTTTGCTTGGTTTGAATTCAGTGAGTTTTATTTTTCTGGTGATGGAAATAGGAAAAAGTCATTAGGTAGCTGTAGAGAGAATCAAGAATGATCAGGAATAGAACAGGTGAATTTTGAAATAAGCATGACATTTTCAAGGGTTTATCTTAGCAATAATGGAAATGGCAAGACATTGATTTTTATTTTTTTGTTCTTCATTTGCTAAGATGAAGAAAACCTTGTTGCATTACAACAAAGTCCAACTGCAAAATAAGAACAAATTTTAAACCACATTTTAAAGCAAACTGACAAAGAAAGAAGTTGAAAATTAGCAAAGTTTTAATTTAATTTATTATTTTGCTTCTGACTATCCTAGTAAGGAGAGTAATTGCTTCAGGTTCAGACTATCAGCTTGTATTTAGACAGTTTCTGTCTTCATTAATTATCAGTCATGATTGGGAGTTTACTTGTTACTAGAATTAAAATTAAAAATAATCCCCATTAAATGAATTAAGAAAATAATATGATAGTGCAATACTATATAAGAGTTGTATGACACAGCATTATCATTTATTGAAGATAGAAATTTCTGTGTATCAGAACTTTAAATTATTCTCTCTCCAAATGGGAAACTAATTGGATCCATTAAGTCTAGTGGTTAAAATTTAGGAATGCAGAAATATAGAAATCAAAGAGTTCTTCAAGATCTCAAAGTCCTGCTCCTACCGGGTACTGGTCTTTAAAAACCTTCCAGGCAAACTGCTTCTGACTTCTAATTCCACCTTGCTTTTCCATCCAGGTCTCAACAGCACAGGGCTCATGCCTTATTATTTACATCTGTAGTTGTTTTGGATGAGATAAATTTCTTCATAGTAGTTTGTATGGGGTTGTGTTTTGGATTTGTACTGATAACACAAGGATGTTTTAGCAATTGCTGGGTGGTGCTTACAAAGAGTCAAGGCCTTTTCTACTTCTTACCCCTCACCACCAGTGCGGAGGCTGGGGATGCACAAGAAGCTGAAACACAACTGGGACAGCTGGCACACATTGACTCAAGGGATATTCCATATCATATGGCTTCATGCTCAGCAAAAGAACTGAAAGAAGGAAAAGGGGGATGTTGGAAGTGATAGTGTTTGTCTTCCTGTCACTGTTATACGTAATGGAGCACAGCGTTCCTGAATGTTTTTGAACACCTGCCTGCCAATGGGTGATGATAGAATTCTCTATTTTGCTTTCTTGTGCATGCAGTTTTGCCTTACTTGTTAAACTGTCTTCAATCCACACATTTTCTCATTCTTACTTCTGATTCTCTCCTCTATCTTGCTGTGGGGGAGTAAGCAAGTCATTGTGTAGTGCTGAGGGGCCTGCTGGTGTTAAACCAAAACAGGGTTCCACTGCTATCCTATTTTGAGTATACCCACAGTAGTTTTCTCCCCCAATTCACACTTCACTTTTGTATGTGGGATTCTTATATTCCTCTACTTTTTCTCAGGAACAAGAATGCCAGATTTTGGTAGGATCCCTTTCTTAAGGCAGCCACAACAGAGGGTCTGTGAATCAGCAACACTTGTAAAAGCTCTCAAATGGAGAGTGTGGAATCACAGCACAAACAAATCAACAGCACTACAACCACCTGGTTGTTTTACAGAATTTTGCTCCACTACAGTTAAAGCCAGTCCAGCACAGCCTTTTTTCTATAACTTTCTATTTTAATTATCTTTTCCTAAGGATTATTGTATTTTATATTGGCATGCCACTATTGACCAAACTCCCAAATCTGACTTCCTTATTTTTAAATTCTAGATGTAAGGATGTGTGAAAGGATAGTGTCTGCTTCTTTAAGATATCTGGAAAATTAATTTTAAATGCAAAAGAGAGTAACAAGAGAAGGAGGAAGTAATGACTAAGAATATACAGACACACAAACCTGACCAAAAAATTATAAAGGAGGCAATAAAGAAAACAAAAACTAGTCTGTCGTATTAATTGGAAAGTGCATTCAGAAAGTGGTAATGTTTATTTCTGTAAGCTTATCTGATTGTGGACTTTGTTAAACTGGTTACTAAGGAAAAGGATGAAGACAGAAACAAAAGACACAGAGACATAAAACCAATAGGAAGACATAAGGGACAAGAACAAACCTTGTCAGTCACACTAATTGACAGGCTATCAAAAAACCCCACACAAATCAGAAATTTATTAATGGACAAGCAAGCAAAGGGCAGGATCCAGGTTATTGCAGGGGGTCAGTGTAAACTGATATGGGAATTGTAAGGGAAGACAAAGAGAGAACAAAGAGAGATATAAAGGGGGTAAATCAGGTGTAAAATGGGCAGTTAGCACACTTGCATGGCTTAGTCTGTGCCTGATCACTATAGTCTGTCCTATCCTCTTATTAAATTCTTTTTTTACAACTATTTATTTTATTTCACTCTCTGTACTCCGTGTGTGTCAGCGCTGCAAGGACAAGGTGTCAGCTACTGGTGGGACTGGCATGAGTGGGTTTGGGGCCAGCAGCTGGAGTCACACCTTGTGTTTGTGTTTTATGAGCTCTATATGTAGGTGCTGTTGAAGGCAGAATCTTGTCTGTGGCAGCCTGTGTGACCAGCTGTGTAAGTGCCCTAAATATGTATGTGTTTCTGCATGTGTGTCTCCGGGACACAGGGGTGGCTTGCTACTGGCTGAACCAGCAGCTGGGAAAGCAGCAGCCATGGACAGAGACTCCAGTTCCCCACAGGTGACTTAGGTCCCCAGGCTGGCCTCCAGTGGCCATAGGATCAAACATTATGTCATAGTTTAACCCCAGCTGGTGGCTAAGCCCCACACATCTGCTCGCTCATCCCCAGCTTGGATGGGGGAAAGAAGCAGAAGACTAAAAGTTAGAAAACATGGCTGGAGATAAAGACAGTTTAATAGGTAAAGCAAAAGGCATGTGCATGGGCAAAGTGAAACAGGGAATTCATTTGCCACTTCCCATCAGCATATTTCATAATATCTAATTTAAATCTCCCTTGGTGCAACTTGAGGTCATTTCCTCTGATCTTGTCACTTGTTACCTGGAAGAAGAGACTGATATCAACCTCACTACAATCTCCTTTCGGGTGATTGTAGAGATCAATAAACCTTGTATAAGATCACCTGTGTCTTTCAAGGAGGACTTCTTGCTATCTGTAGTCATCCCTATTATGGAACATTATTTAATACTACAACTGAAAGACTAGGATGGTTCCACTGTTAAAAAGCAAAAATAATACATCCTTTAGAAATCTGGGATTTTTTTACCTGCACTGATAAGGTTTTTCCTTTCACTGGAAGTCAAGAGGCCTGAAGTCACAGAATTTTAGTAGATTTTCCACTACAGAATACCATTAAACACGTAATACAGTAGTGGCTATATTCGCTCTAGAACTGTAGGACTGAAATATACTTAGTGTTTGAGAAGCCCAAATTAATTGTTTAAATAATCATTTGTGTTCAGTACAATTTTTATCATATTTTTTCATTTTCCTTATGTTATGTCCACATTCTTCAGTGGACCAAGGCTTAAAAGTCCCTAAACTGCCACTAACCTAAGCCAGTTAATCAACACAAGTCAATAAGGTTTGGCTGCAGCACCTCATGAATGTGGCTATATTACTTGTCAAATAATTTGTGTATCTTTGCAGTGTGTTATGAAAACAGCATAGACCTATACAGGTGTATTGGCTAACCCCCTCCCAAACACTGCTGTGCTTGCCAGGCATCTGGTACCAGTGTATGTGTATGTGATTGTCTTGGGAGATAAAAGGATGGGTAATTAACTGAAGACCTTCTACCAACCTACCCCCAAAATGCCAATGTGGGATGCTTTCTGTGTACCTGTATTCCAGCATTAATTTATATCAAACCACTACACTTGGGTAGACTTCAGTGCATCCCCTTAAATATATGTGTATCCGTGAGTATATCTGTTATTATCTATACTTGTAGTGACTGCAGTTTTAGGATATTAGGATGATCTCTTTCTAGGACAGCAGCCACTGTGACACGTAGCACAATATATATGGGATAAATTATTCCCTTAATGTTATTCTTTTTTCCTCTCACCACATTTTTGACTGCAGATTAAATATGTAAAGCCGCAAGTAATCCTTGACCAAAAAAAAAAAAATGTTTACTGCAATATATAGCAAGCTAAGCTCAGGAAGCCCAATTCATTAATTTTGTATGTACTTTCAGTTAAAAAAGGAATTAATGAATTTACTCTGAGCTCTGACCTGAAGCTCTCTAGCTCTCTTATTGCCTCTAAAGCTCAAAGCTATTACATGTAAATTTTACAACAACCATGGTGTCTCTCAGCGATGTGCAGCCCCCAACAAGGGCATTTTATAAAGAATAAAAGGCTATCCACTTACAGTAGTTCTGAATTGTAAAAATAAATACTTAGGAACAGTAACACACGAGAAAAAAAAAAAGCAAAGAATTTTCAAGGGTACAAGTGAAAGGAAAAAGAATTAGTTTAAAGGACATTTTTTCCTACTTTTCTGGGCTCAGCAGAAAGTTAATGCCTTCTATGACAAAATAGGTTTTACTAAGTGCAAGCGGGTGCGTTGGATTAATCCATATGTCAATGAAAGAATGAACTGATTCAAACTAGGAGCTTTGAAGTTAGAAGCCCTGCTGTCATTGAAATGTCCACTTACAATTTTCAGACTATTATATATTAGTTTAATGCAACCATTCCTCATTACCTGCACAGATGATGACAGTAGAAAAAGTAACTTACTTGTCCTTTACATAAAAGTAGCAAAAAATTTAAGGTACTAAGAGTAGAGGCACAGCGTAGTTCTGTATGTGTTGTGCCGTGCTGTGTGCAGGATAAGTCAGGCTACATTAATATCTGGATTCTAGAACACAGCAATATTCTTCATTTGTAACTTGGCAAATGGAGTATAAGCTTCCTACTCAATGTAACAAAATATTAAAGGAGCTTGCTACAGCATCAGGCTAATTATTATTTAAAATTATTTTGTTGTTCCTTATTCAGTACTAACATTATTCATGATGAATTATTTGATTTTTATGTGATATGCATGGCATTGCATGGGGATCCCAGAACAATTTAGCATTCATTTTTGTTCATAATTTTAGAAGAGAGGCTTTTAAAAAAATAATGGTGCTTCATATAATATTCTTCCTTACATGCTGTAAGATCCTATTCATTCTGCAACTACTAGGGTAGTTTTCATCATCTTGCTACAAGAAAATATATTTAGGCTGACAAATTTTCACCTCTTCCAGTCACTTATGTGCTTAGGGTAATTTTTCTTCTGACTCACTCTCTTCTACTGGAGTTGTTACAATCTGAATTAGATGTTTACTGAACCAAACAGCACAAGCTTGAATCCTAGTTGTCTCACACCACCTGTATTTAGTCTTGGAATTTTCCTTATCTATTAATTGTACTTTATTTTCTTTCTTTCAACCTTTACAGTCTACACATGATGAGGTCTGTGACTGATCCAATGCCCAGGGACAGCCTTCCTAGTGACATCAGGGGATATTGCGGAACATCCTTGTTGAATATGACTATCATTTTTCCCAAGATATTTGTCAGTCTGGGAAGTATTATGGCCTCCATAGGAGAAGTCAGAGATACAGTAAAAATAAGACCACTTCTTCTATAGCAGATGATCTCTCAAATATTCTATAGAACATTGCTTGCCTGTTTAAAATCATCCATAGATCTAGTCAAATTCATTATTTCAATAGTATTAATAGTGAACTTTGTTCTTTTTTTCCCATTCAAAAAAGAAAGTTTAATTTAGATTTTTAAAAAAATATAACTGTCATTATTCTCCTATTGTAAAACACACTGAATAACACACCAGTGATACTGTTATTAATAATAGATGCTAATAGTAAGTAGTTATCAAGGCATTAAATCTATACATGTCTTCTAATGGGTTATTATTTTGTAAAGTGAACAGTCAATGACCCAAAGACAAGGATGCACATCACTACATTGTGCTAATAAAAAATTAGTTATGTTTCAAAGAAAACCACAGTTCAAAAGCCATTGAAGAAAAACAGAGTCACTAGCAAGTTAACATCTGTTAACTAGTACAAGTGCAAAATGGGATCAGAGAGTTTAAAACTGCAGGTGCAGAAATAAAAGGGAGGCACCAGGGCTAAAGAATAACAATTACTAGTGGTCAGCAGCTGGTCATTAAGGGAATACAAAAACTAGTAGGTAACTGAAGATGATCACAGGGTTAACAAAATGAAAAAAGAACCGATTCAATATAGATAAAATTTGACATACACTGTAAAATCATATTCAATCACTATATTGTTAGTTTAATGAATAAACAGCCAGGAAGCTGACAGTATTAGAAAATGTACAAAAATAGACCTGGCAGACTTAAGTCTAAAGAGAATTTAAGAATTCCCGTCAACAACATATTCATCCTGCCGAAGAGCTGGGATCAGGGGTGTTGATCACTTTTTGCTATTCTCCTGGGCTCTTTTCCCTGAAGAAATGTCATGGTCCTGAGGACTCTGCCAACCCTGAGTATCCCTGCCCAGCCCTCCCCAGGACTCCCCGCACCCTGCCCAGGGACCAACACCCCATTGCCCACACCCACTTTCAGCAAACTCTTGGCTCTGCACAAAAGCTGTGTTTCCTTAGTCCGCATAAGCCACAAAACATTTTTAGTGTGGTGCCCTCACCATCAGGCTTTGCTGCAGCTTGACTTCTGTATGCCAGGTGCCGTACACAGCCAGATGCAAACCACCATCAATTTGTGGTGGCTCATTAATGACCAATGTCTCTATTGCTTCCTGCCTTCATCTAAACTTCTACTGTCTATATATAGAGAGATTTTGAATAAGGTCAAGAAAATGTATTGTTTCATCTTTTCCTACTACTAGCCACTGAACTGATATGCATAGAAACAGCATATGCAAGGTGCCATCTTCTCTTCTGTGTTTTGGTAAATGAAACAGAACAGAACTTTTTTTTTAATTACTATTTCTGGCTCTGAAAGCAAGTCCTACAATAGAACTATTTTCAGGGCTAAACTCACTGCCCTTGCAAATCCAGGTGAAAAAAGAGAAAGGACAGGCAGACCATCTTTGTTTTACCATCTGAGGCTGGTTTTAATGATCACATTGAAAGAAGCTACTCAATGTACAAATGATGTTCTCAGTTTTCCTATTGTGGCAAACAGGGTTCATGAGGGGGAGTAGGCAGGTACACATTTTTTGACCATCCCCTCTTGTTGTTCTTCCCTTGCCAGGTTCTATTCCAATTTTGCCTTGGCCTTCCTCACCCCATTCCCATACAACCAAACTTCTCTATACTCTTCTCAGGCCACCTGTCCTTGTTTCCTCTGTCTGTGCATTTGCTTCTTGCCCTTAACTTTGACCAGCTGGTCCCTACTCAGACATACTGGTCTCTTGTCTTCCTTGCCTGATTTCTTGCTCCTGGGGATTGCCAGCTCTTGTGCACTATGAACTTCCTTAAAGATCTGCCAGCTTGTTACTCTCCTTTGTGCTTGAGAGCAGTCTCTCGGGGAATCCTATTGACTATCTCCTTGAAGAGCTGGAAGTATATTTTTATGTGTAGAATATACTTACTGACTCAAGTGATGTCACTTGAGTCTCAAGAAAGATTAAATGTTTGGAATCGCTTGACAACTTAGCTTCTGAATGAACAAAAAAAATAGGGGTTGCAGAGTGAAATCTCACTCCTGTATACAATCATTATGAGATTGTGTTGGCAGGGGTATGGGTGGTGGAAAAAAACCCAGGATTTTCACTTCCATATTTTTTTTCCTATGTGAAATGTACCTATAGAAAATGGCATATATTCCTAAAAGAATTTTTTTTTCCACCAGAAACTGACTGCAGTAACTGATGTTATTTCAGGTATTACAGTTTCTGAAAAAAGGTTTTCTTCTAATATATTGTATAAGTCTGTCGTACAGGTAAATACTTGGATTGTATCTGCAGGTAAAACGCTTATGCAACATCATGAATATTCTCATCAGGTGACCACTTAGTTTTCAGGTTTATCATACTTAATTTAGAGGATTATTAAAAAAAAAGCTCTCAACTTTTGAAGACCTCTATTAGCTAGTCACAATTAATAGCAGGTGTTCTCATAAACTGTTTACAGACAGTCATGTATAACATGACAACACTGAGACATCCTTTACAGACCTGTCTATAAGCAAGCACTGTGAATTAAACATTCTGTTGTTGTGATCCACGTCTTTTTCTAAATTCTTTTTGATTTAAGTAAAATAATTCATAAATCAAATAATATTGGTCCGTGAATATATTAAAATATATGGGCTTGTTATTCTGTTAGTAGTGTCACTGACACTTGGTTCTGTGTAAACAGATTACTCTCATTGAGATGATTTTCCTATAGCTGCAGGAGGGGATTCCATACTTCTGCTGTACTTTCCTACATCGTCACCACAAAATGAGGCATAGCCAAGGCAGAAGTATTACCCTGTGATGCAATTAAAGAATTTTCCATAAAGGTCCAAGTCCAGGCCAAGCAATATCTTAACTGCTTGGCAGCAGCATCTAAGTAGCATTCTAACATAAACTATAGTTTCTGTACTTTACTATACAAATATAGTATGTTTTTTATGAAAATAAACAACTTGTCTTTTTGTAGCTGATTTTCAATTTTCCTTATTTGGGGAACAGTCACAAATATCCAGGTGCTTCAATTTTCTCATCAGATATGCTCCCATTATACCTACAGTTTCATTAGAATTCCTGAAAGAAAGGATCACTACTGGTCCTTATGAATACCCCAGGAAAAAGCACAGATAATATAAAAAAAAAAAAAGAAAATATTTAGATTATTTTCAGCCTGTGTATTATTAATCTCATCTTAGAAGGAAACTAAACCATTGAGAGCCATTTTTCCAAATGTTGATAAAATGTTATATAGCAAAGCATTTAGATTTTGTGAGCAAAATACAGTATGACCTGTAGTGTGGTGAAGACATATTTTTTCACAGAACAGAACACCATTTCTTATCCATCTTCCTCCTTAGATAGTGTCCAAATTAAAAATAGCCAGGAAAATCAGAGAATTCTAGTTGTGACACCCATCCCTTGTCTTGTTATTAGATTCTGTTATTCCTTTCTGACAGTTTTGTTCTCAGGTCTCACAAAACTATGCTGTGACTGCCATGGCTAGCCGTGCTAACTAATGAGTCAGAATCTTACACGTCTGCAAGAGCAGAGCACAGAGACACAGAGTGAGAAGTTTAAGTCCAGTGCTAAGAAAACAAGAAGATAAATGCATAAAGGAAGGTGATGCTGGTTAAATATAGTTAGAGCTAGACAAAGACAGTGCCTTCAACTTGCCAGGATTGTCAAGGAAAGCACTTCTGTAGAGAAATTGATAGACCTAATTCTGCTTATCAGGTCTGGGGCAAAGTGTGAAAGTAAACAGATGTGCGTTTGACCTTTCTGTAGTAATTAGAGAAGACATTGCATTTTTATTGCATGTCCCCAGGGTTAGGAATTTTTGCATAAGAGTGTCTGAATGTCTGAGGTCAGGGTTATTTTACAGGTTGGCAGCTGCATCACTTTGAAAGTCATGGAAGGATTCATGTGATTAACTAGCTAAAATAACTGAGCTGAAGCGTGGATTTTCAAACACAGTGGTTCAGTAGCAAACCCAAATTTTCTGTATTTTTTGTTGTTTGGAGGGAGCATGGGTTATGGGGGCCTTTAAGCTCATAATTTGTATAATATTCACTCTTTTCCTTCAAACATCTTTTTTTCTCCTTTAACTTCTTTCTAATGTCACCAACATACTGCATCATGACTGTTAGAATTGTCATGGCATTTAGATTATCCCTCTATTCCATATAGTTTATAATCTTAATCCAGAGCATCTTCATCTTGTCACAGATTTCATAAATTCATTGATACTAATGCTGCTTCATTAAAACAGCCTATTCAACAGAACATCCTTCAGCTGTAGGAAGTCATCTCTTAATCTACCCTGCTTTGTTCACTCTCCTCCATCCACACAACAAGTTATTCACTGATGTCATTTTTCTAGTGAATAGGATAAAGGCTTTAAGACTCAGAATCTATGCTTTCTGTTTCTCACTTTGCCATTAACTTGTTACATTATTTTACAAAGCTTTCGTCTATTCTTTTTGTCATGCCTATTTAGACTGTAGACTCTTAGGTACAAAGCTGTTACCAGAACAAAGTCTTAATCTCTACACATTTTTTTCCAATGTAGAAATAATAGCATTCAATAACATCAATTCTGAATGGAAGCCCACTGGAATGGGTGAGAGTTTTTATGTTTATTTCAATGTATGTGGCCACACTTAATGGAATGATTGTGCTGTTCAATACAGTAAAATACTGAAAACTCATCTGGAAGTTACATAATTGTATACTACAAGCACTTAATGAGAGAACTGAGAGAGATTCCTTATTTTTCACCATTTTACCAGTAAGTATGAGATGAATTACTTGTTTTTCATTTAGGGTATGATCCAGGAAAAGACTTAAGGGTGTGTAAGTTCGGTGATGCAATTTTATTTCTGTAGTGGATCTCAAAAAGAAATAAAATTGCAGTATTGTTTTTCTAGGTTCCTTTAAAACATTTCTGATGGAAAAACAAATGAAGAAATGGGAAGTTTCTCATAACTCATTCACAAAATGCTAAGCACATCTGTAAAATCCAATCTCCCTCTGATCGTCCTACTGGAATGTAGGTTCTCAGTGCAGGACTGCAAGTGCATTTGGGATCTAAAATCTAGAATTTGTGCTAAGAATGAAAGACTGATCATTAGAAATGATCACTGCATAATAGATAGTCACTGCAAATACCATACTATGTAAAGAGACAATAAGAGATGGATAGAAATGCCTGGAGAGTGAAGTTGCATTTACATAAAAATTTTAGTTCAATTCTTACATTGTTGAAACAAAGCTAGACTTATTTACCTACCAGACTTTGGTTCCCATTGTGGAACAGTCTCAGAGGGCAGAAACTGAATTTCTTTCAGATAGAAGTTCATTCTTTTCAGATAAAACTAAGTATAGGCTCTCAGATCTTACCTAATGCAGTCCAGGTTGTAGCTAACATTCAGTCCTATATCACAGACCGCTACTCCCAAGAATGGATTTCCTGAAAGCACATGTTCAGCACCACCTACTCAGCATACTCTGTATCTGTGAAATGTGTGCTTTAGGAGAAGCATACTGTTCTGACTTTTTCTGAGCCCTAGAAGACCTTAACCAGAAGCTACGCAACGCCTAGGCCGTGCCTGAATTCTGAGCATACATGGAAGCACAGTTGCAGGTCTCAGAGAAACATTCTCTGAAAGAAAAATAAACACCTGAGTGCATCAGCAAGAGAGAGAGAAAATTATTTGGTTTCATTTTGCAGTAGAATGGCTTTCAGGATGCACAGCTACTCTTTGATATACAAGGTTGTATTTCCTACCTTTCTGCCTTCCTTTTACCCAGCATCTCTGGCTAAGCTACCATTTATACAGAACTTGGAAGGAGGAAAGGCACAGAAACAGGCTTGCAAGTGGTAAGTAATGGTATGGCATGGCAAAACTTGAGGACCTGGGCACTACTGGGATCCCTCACTCTGCTCCACGAGGTGTCGGCTACAGTAAACCACCCCTGAAATGGTTCTATAGCAATGCACAGAGCATGAGTTAAAAATTACAAGCTAAAAGCTTTGTCCCAATCCCAGAGATTTGACATCACTGGCATGAGTGAAACCTGGTGGGATGAGTTCTGTGGCTGAAGTGTCATGTTGGATAGTCACAGGCTCTTCAGCATGGATATTCAGGGCCTCGAGGCTGGAAGTTGGTGTTTTATGCAATAAGGGAGACTGGAATGTTGTTTACAATTGATAAGATCATGGTTGAGAGCCTTTGGAAAAGGATTAAGGGACAAACAATGCAGATGTCATTGTGGGAGTTTGCTATGAACTACCTAGCCAGGATGAAGACATGTAAATTATACTTCAAGGAACTAAGGGACTCCTCCAAACCAATTGCCCTTGTCTTTACAGGAGATTTCAACTTGCTGGATGTTAACTGGGAGCACCATACAGCTGGAACAAACAGATCCAGAAGACTCCTAAAATACCCACATGATAGCTTCTTGGTGAGGAGTTGACTAGGATAGATATCCTCCTGGATTTGTTGCATGTTGACGGAGAGGGTCTCATGGGTGAACTGCTGACTGGTGTCCATCTTGGCTACAGCAACAACAAAGTTTAAAAACTGTATTAACAGGACAAAAAGTGCCAGCAAAACTTCAGCCCTGGACATGAGAAGAGCGGTCTTCAAGCAGTTCGGGGAGCTAGTGAGCAAGTCCCCTGGAAAAATACCTTTGAATGTACTGGGGTCCACCAGTGCTGGTCATGTTTTAAGCACCACCTCCTAAGACACAGGAGCAGGCAATTCCTAAAAGTCAGGAGTCAAGTAGCTAAGGCAGAATATCAGCTTGGCTTAGCAGGCATGTTCCTTTGGAAATAAGGCAAAAAAAGGAAGATGTATGCCCAGTGGAAGCAAGGTCAGGTGACATGGGAAAAATACAGACATGCTGCTTGCCACAGTAGGGAGAAAATTCATGTTGTCAAAGCTCAATTGAAATTGAAGCTGGACAGAACTGTGAACAGGGGAACAATAAAAAGGTTTTTTTAGAAAAAGTTAATATCAAAAAGCAGTGCAGAAATAACATTGGTCTGTTCCAGGATAAGGATGGTTACCTCACAAACAGGAACAGAGACAAGGCACAGATGTTTAATTCTTTCTTTGCTTCTGTCTTCAACATTGATGATGGGGTAAGAGGATCACAGTACCCTGAGCTGAAGGACCACGGCTGGTAGAAAGATAAACTCCCAGTTGACCCTGAAGTAGTGAGGGATCTGCTGCTATAAATCTATGATTCACCTGAAAATACTCAAAGAGCTGACTAATGTCATTGCAAAGCCTGTCAATGATTTTTGAGTGGTTGTGGGAATCTGGGGAGGTCCTAGTTGACTGGAAGCTGGCTACCATTGTCTCAGTTTTCAAGAAGGGCAAGAAAGATGACTGAAAAGTACAGGCCTATCAATCTCACTTCAGTGGAGTTATAAAGTTATAAAGATTATTCTCGGAGGTATTTGAAAACACTTGAAGGACAACACAGTCATTGGTCACGGCCTGCACTGCTTCATGATGGGGAAAGTCCTGCTTATCAAACTGATGCTGAGGGGCTTTTTTGCTTTTTGCCTAGTCTAGGTTAGAATTCCTGAACTTTGTCACTGTAACCCTGATTAGTAATACCCTATATCCTACACAAAATAAAGCAACCTATCGCTATAACATTCCAGGGTTGAGAACATGTTAGAACATGCTATCGCATAGTGACAACTGAAAGGCAAACATTTAATTCTGTGCCTTAATTGGAGAATCTTTGTAAACTATGTTTTTTTGTTAGAAGAGAATATATATAGAGCTGTTGCATAGAGAGAGCATTCCTTTATCTTAACCCTTTTTTTTCTTCTTTTCTTCTTACCCACACCCTTACCCTTTACGGAAAAACCTTCTTTTTGTACACTGGGCTTTGTTCCGGGCTGGGGGAGAAAGACTGCCTTTCACCCCTGTTTTTTTCAGAGAGCTTCCGAAATAAAGCTTTTGCTTTTCCCTACCTTCATAAAAATTGCCTCTGGCTCCTATTTTGTTACTCAATAAGGCATCAAAACCCGATTTTCTTTTATGACAAGGTAACCTACCTAGCTGGTCAAGGGAAGTCAGTGAATGTAATCTTTCTGGATTTCAGTAAAGCTTTTGATGCTGTCCCTCACAGGTTCCTTCTGGACAAAATGTCCAGCACACAGCTGGAAAAACACATCATGAAATGGGTGAGTAACTGGCTCACGGGTTGAGCACAAAGGGTTATAATGAATGGGGTGACATCAGGCTGGCCACCTGTCACCTGTGCTCTTCAACACCTTCATAAAGGACTTGGGTGTAGGACTGGAAGGGATACTAAGTTTGCCGATCATACTAATTTGGAAGGAGCTGCTGATTCCCTCAGAGCTAGAGATGCCCTGCAAAGAGATTTGACTAATTAGACAACTGGGCAATCACCAATTGCATGAAGTTTAGCAAGAACAAGTGCCAGTTTCTGCATCTGGGACAGGGATTAGGGATTGATAGGATGGAGAGAAGTGCTGTGCAAAGGGACACAGGAGTCCTGGTTAAATATGAGTCAGCAGTGCCCTGGCAGCCTGGAGTGTACTGTACCCCAAGGTGCATCAGGCCCAGCATCGCCAGCCAGGCAAGGGAGGGGATTGTCCCGCTCTGCTCTGCACTGGGGCAGCCTCACCTTGAATATTGTGTGCAGCTTTGGGCACTGCAATATAAGAAAGATGTAAAGCTGTTAGAGAGTGTCCAAAAGAGGGCAATGAAGATGACGAAGGGCCTTGAGGGGAAGCCTTATGAGGACAGGCTGAGGTCACTTGGTCTGTTCAGCCCAGAGAAGAAGAGGCTGATGGGAAACTGCATTGCAACCTACAAGTGCCTTGTGAGAGGAAGAGGAGGGGCAGACACTGATCTCTTCTCTGTCGTGACCACTGACAGGACCCAAGGGAATGGCATGAAACTGTGTACGAGGAGGTTTAGGTCAGATAACAAGGAAACATTTTCCACCCACAGGGCAGTCAAACACTGGAACAAACTCCCCAGGGAAGTGGTCACAGTCCTGCTGTGGTCCTTCTAGAGTTCAAAAAGCAATTGAACAATGCTTCAGGCAAATGGTGTGATTCTTGTGGCTGTCCTGGTCACAGTTCATACTTTCATCATTAGTTCCACATTTCCCATTACTTTGAACATCATTTCACTTTATCTAAAAGGCTATTTTAGCTGTGAAAATACTTTACGACACATTATTTTCTCCTTCTGATTTCTCTCCCCCACTCGCCATTACATGATTTTTCCTCTTCTTCCCACTCATTTATTGTTTATCTGCTTCTTTACTTTCCTACTCCATTGTATTGCTTTTTGTGTGTGGGCAACAAGGTAAAATGACAAAATTTCTGATCTCTAAAGAGCCACTTTCACTTTTCCACCTCCACACAAAAAAAGAGAAATATGAACCAGCAACACAACAACAACAATAAAAAAGACAACCTGCCTGTACATCATATCTTTGCATTCTGACCTGCTTTGAACTCCATATAGGCAACTTTGGACTGCTCCAACTACTGCAAGCACAAAATGTCAATAAAGCTAGGGACAGCTTTAAGGAAGATAAATTGGAGAGTGAATTCTTGCCTGGAAGAAATACGCCACTGAGCTCAACTAGGAAGAGACACATATGTCTGGTATTTACCCCTACCTAACCCATTATTGGAAGGAAGAGAAAGAAAAATTATATGAAAAGAGCCAGCACTGAGATGCACTGAACAGTCTATAGTAGCTATTAATCAACTTTTTCACACTATTGTCAGGATTCTAGGATCAATTTGTTAATAAACCTTCCTGTCTGACCATCCAGAAGCCACTCTGTCAGTCACACTTGCACCACCTGAGCTGCGACTGAGGTTCTTTTGCAGCAGGTGGCTCCAATGAACCAACAACTGCTCCCCTGGACTCATACACACACCATTCTCACACAGTCAGACAAAATTTCCTTACCAGCTCACCCCTAGGTTTCCCACAGCAGATTCTCAGACATCTGGATCCTTAAAATAATGCAATCATGGTTCAAGAACAGCGTAAGAGCTCGAGCTGGGTACCTCCAAGGAGTGTCCCCAAAGGAAACTGTGGGCTTTTATACCCTCACAGTTCAAGAGTGTAATAGTCTGGTTTCAGTTTTCCAGTCTCAGTTTTCCAGCTGAGTCCTCGGCTCCTGCCCTGTCTCTGAGTGTCCAGTCCCCTGGCTGGGTGCCACAGGTCCCCGTGCCCTTTGTTATGCAAAGGCCAGGGCCAGTGCTCGGCCTCTTGTCTACGGCTCACACAGAGCTCAACCTGCAGCTTGCACTGCAGCTGCACACCAAGCTACCAGCACCCAATGTATATCTCAAAAAATAGAGAGAGAAAGAGAGAAAGAGCTTAAATCCTAACAATGCCCACTCACCCCTCAAAAACATGTCTGAAGAGGGAAGAAATATATCTATCCTTCTTTCCCATAGTGAAAGTGTGTCACAGAAAGTATGAAGGATCCTTTAGAATTGTAAGAGGCTGACCTTCTCTGATCTGCTCGTTTCAGTTGTCATTTATGAGTACAGCTCCCACAGCTTTCATCATCATAGACACAACCGCACACTCATATTTGTCTCCAAATATGTTCTATATCTATGTAATCAGCACATAAGTGTAAAGTGCAACTATTATAAAACAGCAAGCTCTTCCTTTGTCTCATCTATTCCCTCAATCACTTCTAATTCTTGGCAAACATATATGTTTCGACATGCTTATTTAAAAATCCTTTCCAAAAGGCCCTTCTGTTCTTCTTAGCTAGGACCAGACTGACATGCAGAGAGGAAAAACATGACACCACCTTCTCCGCCAACAATTCAAACAGAAGCCAAAAAGTATCTTGCATTAGCACTTAAAGGAGAGACATCTATTTAAAACTGTTGAAACTGATAAAAGTGTTATTTTATTCCAGTTCTTCTTCATAAGGGCCCTGTTTCTTAAAGATCAGCACTGATGTCTGCACCGTAAAAGTATTTCTACCTACTCCACCCTGCCATGTGTCTCATTTTCTTCAGCTTAGTATACTATCCAAGATAACATCCATTACCGAATATGTTGCACTCAAAAACTTATGGGCAGAAAGGAAAAACATGTCAAGTGTAAAGCCAAAAATTTATTTTTATTGTAATTGAAATCTTACTAGTCTAGCTAAAAAAATGCTTCTAGACCAGCTTTATTAGAGAAAGGGGGAAAAAAGGAAAGAACTTCCTACTGTAAAGAAAAGCTCTTAAAATAATATTAATAAAATTATTATAGCCTAGTTTCCTAGTTTCTACTTTTTTTCTGTTATAATGCTTACCCTTCCCTGCCCCTCAAGGTGCTAATATTAATGAGTTTTATCTGATAAGAACAATATAATTAATATTTAGTATTCCAAGTTCTTTGAGAGGATTCTGATGTTGAATGGCTTCTTTTTCTTCCTTCCTCTTCCTCTTCCTCTTCCTCTTCCTCTTCCTCTTCCTCTTCCTCTTCCTCTTCCTCTTCCTCTTCCTCTTCCTCTTCCTCTTCCTCTTCCTTTCTGTCTTTTTTTTTCTTTCCTTTTACTCTTGCTTTTCCTTCTCCTTTTTGAGGCAGAAAGAGGATTAATTACAGTTTAGTTGAATTTTCAAGGGGAAGAAATTCTGTCATCCCATTTTTTCTGGCTTCGTTATGTTCCTCTCAGGTCTCAAGAAGTGGATACTAGTATATACTGGAGTCAGCCTTCACAATGTCCCCATGCTCAGCTGTCCACTCGCTCACCAATATGGGACAAGGTTTTTTTGTTTGTATTTTGGGTATCTACAGCACAGGCAGAAAATTTAGAGAATTAGGGTATTTTTTTTAACTCACATAGCTCCCCTTGTTAATATACATCAGAGAATACAGCCACTTTACTCCAAAGTACATTATGTTGTTTGCATCATAACTTAGAGGCCCTTTCAGGCCAAAAGAGAGATCTAAATACTCTTGTTCCCAGAATTTCTCAGTGAGAACTTTGTGGAAAAAGAAGACATTGAAATTAAAGAATGCAGTTTTCTAGTAGGAATTGTAGGACAAAGAAAAACAATAAAATACCTATATATCAAACAAAATGTCCCATATAGTTTATCAAACCACAGGAACAGGAGCTGGACTGTCTTCACTCTCACTCAAACAGAGTAAAGCCTGAAGGAAGGACAGCATACCATTATGAAAGAGAGAGAGAACATGACCACCTGTAAATATAGCTGGGTCAGAGACGATGATGCTGAGGTTACATCCACATTGCAGGGATTAAATCCCTAGGTTGACAGCACTCTAAGGAAAATTCACCCAAAGCTCTGAACAACTTGATGTAACTTCAAAGATACATTCAGCTTTGAAGCTGGTTCTACTCTGAGTGAGGGTTCCCCACTACAAACTAAATTATTCTATATCCCATCAAACCTAAATTATTTTATGATTTGGTGAAGATAAAACACCCTGCTGAGATAGTTTCAGGATCAATTTGGTAGATGTACAGTCCCACACTTTGATGTGTCCAATATATTCAGCTAATAAAATAATTGCTTAAGGGTCTGTCTTACCATGCACACTGTGGACATATCCCTTCATTTGCCCAAATGTAACTACCCTCTCTATTTCTTTCAAACTATGTAACTTCATACCTGTGTCAAGCTGTTTATCCAGGTCTCTTCTTTTTAATCAAAGTTCAGGCCAGTTTAATCAATTGTTGACTTCTAGTTAAAATGGTAGATTCTAGACTATTTACCTTAGTGATGGATCATATATTCATCATAGTTAGCAGAACCTGTGTATCTATATCAAAATATAAATTACTTGTTTTAGATAGGACAGCCTAGTCTGGCCTCACCTACAGACTTTCGTATCCAATATTTGCAAACAAATGTCAAGGTAAATATCAAAACAGTGCTCACACTCAGTTGTAGAAAAGTGTTTATAAGTTATTCCAAAATTACAGAGAGGAAAAAAACCCCAAAACAACAAAACCAAATAGAGATTGAAAATTCACATTAATAAAGGTCTTCAAAGGTCACCAAAAGTACCTATAAACATGAAGAGAAGTTTCTCTAGAAAACCAGAATCCTTTCTTCACAGAAAATATATACCTATCATATGAGTAAATAGAGTTTTACCAGAGAAAGATCCTTCTCCAAAGAAGGTTATTACAGCATAAATAACATACACACTGCTTGCATCACACAAGAAGCACAGGGTATGCTTGCATCAATTAGTGAAGCACAAGCCATGAAGTAGCAGGCAGCAAACGAACTAATCCATAAATGAATCCATATACCTCTGTCAAATGTACTTCTACACTGAAATTAATTAACCAACCCAAGAAATAATATTAATTAGCCCAAATACTTCACTACACTGAAGCTCATTCCACAACTGCACACATGACAAAATGCTTTATTTACTTCTAGGTATACTAGTCAATTGTCATCTGGCTCATGGACATTTAGCACCATGTTCAGTGGACAAGCAACCACACCTGTGGAGTTGTACTCAGGAATCCTTATTGTCTGCTCAAAATAGCACTATTGAATTTAAACTGGTTTGTGTAGTCTAAAACTACCTTTTTCTAACTCCTGATTTCTCTGTTAATATGATATTGTGCAAAGTATTAGAGCCCATCAATGGACACAGTCACTTTTATATTCCTTATCACTTGATGCCTTCTTTTTATTCTCAGCCTACAACATGTAAAAAACTAGCAATTTTATACAAAAGATCTATAAAGTAGAAACCAGCAGCTATATTTAAGCCCTCCCATAATAGGAAGAGATTTTTAGGGTGAATTGCATTCTAAACATTGGGAAAACCCAGTATTTTTTCATCATTGCCATGGATGATGGTAATTTATAAAACCTACTAATTTGATTTCCAACTCTCCTAGCTCCTGTGCCAGGTAACACACATTTTCCCTAGTCTGGAATGTTCTCATCTTCAGTATACTTGGCCAATTTCTAGTTATAGTTGAAGAAATTAAATGAGACTTCAGGTTTCAGCCCCATAAAATAGAAAGAGAGATAGAGTAGAAGGTCTCCCTCTGAGAATTATGGTTAGATTAGATTATTTTCAAAAAATAATTATTCTGGAGAAAAATGGGTAGTACACAGAAGCAATTATAACAGTTTACACAGAAAAGAAGCAGTCAGTCAGTCAAAAGTAGATAGATGACTTTAGTAAAAAGATTCTTCCTGGAATTAAAATCCCATCAAATATATGGTCAAACTTAGGAACTACCTATATTTATAGCAGTAGTATGTTTCTGAATACCTTGTTCTTTTCTTCGTATTCCTTTTCATAAGACATAAAAACTACTCTCTCTAGCAAAGTCAATCTCCTTTCATATGGTCCAGATCGCTGACCTTCCAAATCAAACAAGATAAATAGTGGATTTTAGGGAATTATATTTATTTGTATATATTTACATATTTAGTACATTATATTCTTACTATTTGTTCAGATTTCTCTTCAGGTTTCTATTGTCTAATCATGGACATTGAGTCTTAAATTCTTCTGTTTTTCACTGGTCTGCTAATATGTAAAAACTTCCTTTTCCAAACTTGTTTATATGAAGATTTTAATCAGTTCACAGTCAAACTGAATGTAAAAAGGAAGAAATTGAAAATAAAATAGTGAATATAAATATTGATGAAGAAAGGTTTTTAAAAGAATGATTACATATTTCAGACAAACTATTTTGCATTCACAAATTTTACAGTTTAGAATTAACATCTTTTTCTCTCCATTAACTTCATAAAACATTGTCTCCCACATGCAGGTATTACCAATATGACTTTTATTACATTAATTCTTTAATTTGACAGAGACATCAAAGAGACTCCAATTTAACATATTCTCAATCAGTGTGTTCCAGTCTGCTGAAAACTGCTTTGGTCATTTCAGCTTTTTATTTTATATTATTAGAATGGAAACAAATGTGCTACAAAGTGCAGTCTACATCTGTCGACTTTAAAGTTTTTTTGATACAGTATGAATCTGTATGAAAACCTTTAAATTACAAAACAAAATAATTTATGAACACCTTTTGCCTTTTCTGTGGCAAAAAAATGCTTTCTTTAGCAACTTATCTATAAATTATATTCTCTGCACTTATGTTGGCATATTAAGTTTACTAAAAATCTTTAGATGCAGGCAATTTAATCACATACATTTTTTAGTCATGACATTCATGAGTACATGAAAACTGCAGTTTCAAAATGATTCAAATATTTCTTTATGATTATCTCCTTCCCTTGTTAGTTTCATCAAAATGTTTACCCATGACAATGACTAAGAAGTTCAGTTTCCTTGTTTGAAAAGGAAAAAAAATGTAAACCAAAAGCAATCATTTTTTCTTCATCAAACTTTAGAAGCTAATGCTAATTTTTCAGTTTCATTTTCACACAGACATGTAATTTGAAAAGAGGGGAAAAGAAATGCACATTGAATCTTTCTTCTCAAGTACACAAACACTAAACCTCATTCAAGTTCACTCTTTAAAAGTTGTGTGGTCTAAATAGTCCTATGTCCAGTGAAACAAAGGAACAAAGTTTTGATTGTCTATGTTGCAGTTAGTCTGTACATCATAAGGAAAAATACAGCAAATATCTGTATGTTTCCTTTAGGGAAGTCTTCTTTAGGGAGTTTTGTGATCCTCACTGTTCTCTGCATTCTCG
Source organism: Atrichornis clamosus (assembly GCA_013400975.1). Lineage (NCBI taxonomy): Eukaryota > Metazoa > Chordata > Aves > Passeriformes > Menuridae > Atrichornis > Atrichornis clamosus. The sequence goes on from WBMZ01013999.1 coordinate 26,975, forward strand.
TATGTCCTGGCTTCACCTAAATACTTCCTGTTCGCTTCACCTAAATACTTCCTTTTCCCCCAGTGTTTCAGCTCCCAGTGTTATCCCACAGTGACTAGTAAGAACTGGAATAGAGGCTGGTATCAAGCCATGCAAGCTCTAGATGAAACAGTGACATTTTAAGACATAGACAAATGGAATTTAAGCTCCAGGTCCTCAGTTTGGACAGATTTTTAAGACCCATACAAAATAATCAAGTAGAGGTTTAGGTTCAATGCGTTCAAACTCACAGAATGACAGAGTGCTTGAGATTGGAGGTCAGCTGGTCCAACCCATGTGCTCAAGCAGTCCCACCTAGGTCTCATTGCCCGGAGCCATGTCCAGATGGCTTTTGGATGTCTCCTTAAATGGAGACTCCACAACCAGTGCTCAGTCACATTCACAGTAAAAAAGCAGTTCCTAATATTCAGATGGAACTTCCTGAGTTTGTTCTCATTGCCTCTGGTCCTGTCACTGAGCACCACTGGGAAGAGCTCAGCTTTTTGGCTAATATCAGGTCATAACTGACTTCAGTGGGCATGTTTAATTATATGTGTGGGTTACAATGATCCCATCATAGCCGCAGTGTCACTACATAGCCATCAGTAAGCTTGAGAGTAGACTTATGTACACATAAGCTTTGAGCTTTTCCCTGTTCTAACATCAAACATGACAATTTGTATGTTAACTTTGTATATCTTATGTCTTCTCTCTGCACAGAAAATTTCTAATTATCTTTTCTGAATTACTTTTATTAAAAAAAAGATAAATATGTAGAAAATATTTTAGAATTTTAAGCACTACAAGAAATTGAACCAAGTAGTTCTTGGAAGAGGTGAAATGGAATTATTTGCAAACAGTTTCATTCATTGTTGAACGAATGAACTTTGGCTTAAAAGAGTGTTCCAAGAAGGGGGATAACATTATTTATGAACCCTTCAACTATCAGAATTATAGAGACGTGACAGCTGTATATCCGACCATTTCTCACTTTCTGGAGGTTAAAACATTTGCAAACAGCATTTGCCTGTATCCCTACTGATTCTTTCTTTTGGGTCATTCTCCTTCAGCTAAAGAGTTCATATAAGATGTTTCCTTCCTCTGGATCTTTACTTGTGCTAATACCACCCCCTTCATTTCTTTGGAATTTCCCTTTTGGAAAGGGAAGTAAAATGGAAATAATTAACAGAGCTGTAGAAAAGCAAAGTTGACAGTTTTGAGTCTTTTGAGAGGAATTGCTAGAATAGGTTCTTCATGTCAGGGAACCTTTTCTAGAGTAAGCTTCATGCATTCATGCATTCATTATCTTCAGCCTCTTCTAGGACATGAGTGGTGGCTACTTTTATGTCACAAGTCAAGTTTTGATCCAAAGTTTGTGAGCAGGTAGAAGTAAGTAGTAGCCCTGCCCTCAAATTTTAAGTAAGCCAGAGATGTTTTGTTGTAGATATAAATAATTTCAAAGGTTTTTCCAATGAGAAAGGAGTATATAAATGAGACTCCTGGAACACACTGTGTTTAAATTAAATTCTTTTAAATTGGCATTTTTAAATAAACCAACAAAAATATAATAGAAATGAATATACACATTAATGAAAATTCAATGCAATGTAAAAATAATTTATTACGTGGCTATGTGGGCTTTTTTTAAATTTGAAAAACTAAAATCTCTTTCCCTACAGGAAATATACTCCCCCACATTCTGAAGACCAAAAAAACCAAAAAATTGTATATTTCCAGCTCACTTTAATAAACCTGTATTACTTTTGAGAATATTCCAGAGGTTTTGGCAAACTATGTGTGTAACAGAACATTGACAAGGAGGAATATTTAACTGTATATATTGCAATTTTTTTAATCAATAACTGCGACTTCCAAAATATTTTAGACACTGGGGAGATAATCTTTGCTTCTGAGGGTTTAGGGTCCACAGTTATATCAGATAAAATGTATAAAGTATGTATAAAAAGGATCAAAGAAAACGTGTAGATTGACATATTTTTCATGTTTTATGAAACTGAGTTTTCAAACATGCTGAATGCTGATACTTCCATAAGAAGTTGTCGAACTTCAAATATATAATAGTGCAACAATAAATTTCACTCTTTCTGACTTTTACCATTATTTTTTCTTCTTTAAATGTACATGGAGACATGCACATGCACACATAGACACACACAAAGACAAGTTATTTCTATTTTCCTCCAAATTAAAAAAAAATGGTATTATGCAATAGTCTTGAAAAAAATGTCAATAAATTGTTCACAACAGTACCTTTTTTCTCTCTTTTTTTTTTGAAATTTTGTTTTCTTTATGGGATTTAGTATTAAATATTCTCCAAAATATCCAGCTTTCTTTATGTAAGTTACTATCCATTTAGTATCCATTTAGTGACTTATTTAACTACACACTTACGCTATAGTGAAATAATCAGAATTAGGTTGAAAGTAATTATAAGACTAATTTCACAGAAAAGTTGGAGTCTCAAGTAAAGAGAGAACCTTCAATTAAGTCCTTAGGCATCCTTTCATGGATTCTAGATGTCAGAGAATCCTAGATATTTCACAAGATAATTGGAAGTAGTGTTACCAAGCTGTACTGAAAATCAGCCAGCTTTTATTTGAATACTTAAAGATTTAGACATTTGATAGTAAACATCTATAATATCGGATCTACTGTGTTTGATTATTAGCTGTATTAAACCCCTCCTACTTCATTTTGGAAGTGTCAATATGTGTTAAAGTAGATGTACGAGACAGTTTACATACATTCTGCTTCAGCAGTGCATTACATTTTGTCATAAACATATCTCTGAGAGCTGAAAAACATGCTTCTCTTTACAGGTAAGAGCTACACGTGACAGCTGCTGTATATGACAGAAAGATAAGTTCCCAATTAATCCTTTATTTAAAAAAAAAAACAACAACATCCATACTTTACCTTCAGTCAGAGGTGAACAGGAGAAAAAAACCAGAAAGAAAAGAAGATTAATTTTAGCTATTTCAGACAGTTTTAGTTTAAAAAGTATAGTGATGTCATCGAATAGAGTTTATAAACAGAAAATCTCTTAACTTATTACTCTGCTGGCTTCTGACCCTTCTGAATTCTTTAAAGATTTTCCAAACCCTCAATTTAATCAGAATAAAAGTTGCACCATGTCATTTGTCAGTTAGAATCAGTGAATATGATTTAACTGTCTTTACAGCTTTCATGACCAGTGGACACATTTCTAAAAGAAGTGTAGTTACACGTTTAATACATAATGCAGCAATATGATAGTAAAAGGAATGCCATAAAGCTACAAGCTCTGACACTTTATTTAAAGTCTTCAGGCTGAATTACATTCATACCAAAGCTTGCAAGAGAACTCTCCCTTGTGCTGCTGGTAACTGTCTTTTAAATTTCTTTATTTTAAAAAAAAAAAATATTAAAAAAAAGTTAAGGAAGCAAATGGCAAATACAGTTTCTAATGTACTGTTTTAACTACCTGTGATTTTTACAGTTAACCCTAAGTTTTAAACTTTGATAGAATTTAACATCTTTTCCCGAACTCATAACATTGCAGAATTGCTCAGATTGGAAGGGACTTCATGACATCATCTAGTCCAGCTCCAGTGCTAGATTAAGGTCACATAGAGCAGGTTGCCAGGACCGTCTCCAGGTGGCTTTTGAATATCTCCAAGGTGAAGATTTTTTAGAGTCTCTGAGGAACATTTTCTGATGCTCAATCAATCTCTCAGTAGGAGAGTGTTTTATTCTGTTGGAAGTGAATTCCCTGCATTTTGGTTTGTGGCCATTGCCTTTTATCATGTTATGATAAAACATGTCATGAAACATCTAGCTCCATATTCTTTACTCTCTGCTTCTCTGTTCTTGTTTTTAAAAATACGTATTAAAATAAAACCTACTGCTCAGAATAGTTGCCAAGACTAGTAATGGTTCATAGAGTAGATACTATTAAACTTCATTACATACGGACTGGATGAGAGTGGGGCGGGTTGAGAACTGGCTGAATGGCAGGTCACAGAGAGTCGTAATAAGTGGCACAGTCTGTGGAGGCCTGTCACTAGTCGAGTCCCCCAGGGTTCAATACTGGGCCTGCTATTGTTTAACGTACTCATCAAGGATTTGGATGAAGGTCCACATGCCTCCTCAGCAATGTCACAGACAACACAAAGCTGGGAGGAGTGACCAATATCCCTGAGTGCTGTGCAGACCTTCAGAAGGACCTCAACAGGCAGGAGAGATGGGCAGAAAGGAACCATCTGAAATTCAACAAAGGGTCCTGCACCTGGGGAAGAGAAACCCCATGCACCAGCACAGGCTGGGGACTGACCTGATAGAGAACAACTCTGTAGAGAAGGACATGGGTGTTCTGGTGGACAACAAGATGTCCATGAGCAGTGCCCTTGTGGCCAAGAAGGCCAGTGGTATCCTGGGGTGCATTAGGAAGAGCCTTGCCAGCAGATTGAGGGGAGAGATGATCTATTCCAAGTGGAAATTGCGTTTCCAATAAACAGTTAAAGAGAAAGGAGATAAACTCCTTTTTTTTTGCATTCCAAACTGCTATCCAGTGGTTTTAGTTGTGTGGAAAGCTGCAAAAATTGTGTTTTTCAAAGAGGAATGGTTCATTTTGTCTTAAAATTTCATTTATCCATTCATTCATTGGTAACATTACTGAAATATCAGGATACTGGAAAGTTAAAAAAAAAATTCTGCTTTTTTTCACAGCATGTTAATCCCCTAGCTTCTTGTTTTGGCTAATGGAAGAGAAACTGGGTGAGTGGCTAGGCAAATAGAAAACGTTAACTAAATTTTATTGAGAGCTAAGGAAAACCTGTAAAGTGATACTGCTTATCCCAAATGTTTCCATTATGCTTACTTATGACTATGCGATCTTTTCGGTAATTAAGAATATATACATTTGAGCTTCAGCCAAAAATTATAAAAGATAAAGAAGGTCTTGCCCTTGTCATTGAGTCAGAAACTATCCTGCACTAAGTAACTCAAAAAAATGTTGATCCTAAACCAAAGTTTAAAATGAATCAATTTAAGAAGTTTTTGGATGTTTTTGTATATGTATACTTCTAAAAACACCTCAAACACTGAAAAAAATGTAAACTAAAGTTTTACATTAAAAAGTTTTTCCTTAAATGCCAAAGTTTGATGAACCAAAATGCAAAGTGAAAAAAATGAAACCTGCAACATTTAATAAATTTTGCTATAAAAGATAAGAAAGGGTGGAAAATAAATGTTGAAAACAGAGAAAAAAACACTCTAGAGCCAAAAAAGAACACATATACTACAAATAAGAGAAAAAAGGGTATAAATGTGAGGTGGTGACAAATCAATTAAAAGCAAAAAAATCATTAAACCGGAAAAAATATGTATTTTAATAGCTAAGGGATACTTATGTAAAACTGGTGTCTCAAATACAACATCCTTTGTACAAAGTCATGTGAAAAGCATAAAGTGTATTGTCACACTTAGATCTCCATAACTGAGGAAACTAAAAACTTGCAATTGGAGTGTCGTGATTTAACCAGAGCTGGCAACTAAGTACCACACAGCAACTTGTCCGCTCCCATCCCTGACCAGTGGCACATGAGAGGAGAATTAGGGGAAAAACTTAATGTCCAAGAAAAATAAGTGATGCCCAATAAAATTGCTCATCACCTGCTGACTGATACCTGGCCCACCCCTGAGCAGCCATCAGTGCTCTTCCAGATGACTCCCCGCAGTTGATATACTGGGCATGACACTCTATGGCGTGGAATATGGAATGTTTTCCAGTACTAAAACAGGGCCTACCAGAAAGCTGGTGAGGGACATTTGACAAGGCAATGTGGTGATAACACACAGGATGATGACTTTAAACTGGAAGGGTTAGGTTTAGATTAGATATTAGGACAAAATTTTTCACTGTGAGGATGGTAAGGCACTGGAACAGGTTGCCCAGAGAAGTTGTGAATGCTCCATTCCTGGAAGTGATTAAGGCCAGGCTGGATGGGGCTTTGAGCAACGTGGTAGTGGAAGATGCCCCTGCCCATGGCAGGGGGATTGCAACTAGATGATTTTTAAGTTTCCTTCCAACCCAAATCATTGTATGATTCTGTGATTGTTATATGAATACCCTTTTGACCAGTTCAGGTCAGCTGTTCTGGCTGCGCCTTCTCCCGGCTTTTTGTGCCCTTCCTTACTGTCAGAGCACAGGAAAATGCAAAATCCTTAACTTAGAGTATGAACTACTTAGCAACAACCAAAACATCAGTGTGCTATCAATATAATTCTGACACTGAATCCAAAACACAATACTGTACCAGACATTAAAAATAATATGAACTCTATCACAGATGAAACCAGGCCATGGAAACATAAAAAACTGACAACAAAAAGAGATCCACCTTAGTGGCTCTATTCTTAGTCTTTGCGTGTACACCCTGATTGCAAATACAGAATATATATCTCCTAAAGTAGATATCTTCTCTGTATGTCTGTTGAGTTTCACCACTGGCAAGACTGTTCCATTTTTTAATTCATAGATTTTTCTTTATTATATTTTTGTCATGTTTTCCAACATTCACTTTGAGCCAGGGTGTCTGACAGAGATCAAGTTCTGAGCTTGGAGTGGTCAGCAAGCATTGTAAGATAGAATTCTGGGCACAAAAGACTAGTCCCAGCTGGCCCCCATGAACCCAGATCATATGCTGGCACTGAAAATTCCTCTTCAGCCTAAATTGAAGATTATTGGCGGGGCAATGGAAGGCAACCGAAATTCAAAGGGAAATATTTTCCTAAGTCTCTTAGCTCAGATTAAAAGAGAAAGAAGCTGAGATACATGTGGGAAACAGAAGGAACAAGAACCTTGGAAACAGAAAATTAAGGGACAGGAAGAAATAACTGGAGGAAGAGAAAAGATTGATACACTAGATAAAAGAATGAATTGGGAAAAACTCAATTACTGAATGGCAGAGGGGCAGAGAAATTGGAGACAACTTTATATGGGCAAGACAAACATTTTGGGATGAAATATAAATGTCTACTGCATTCAGTTTTAGTATGGGATTTTGGGTTGCATACATTTTCTGCAACAAGAACGATGTGTTTCATTGTTGTGAGATATGCTACCTGTCGGAACATTTAGTACTGTATTAGTTGCCAAGGGAACAACATCTTTTTGTGAAGCACATTCTAAGTCTGGCTTTCCCTTTTGGAGTTATACCCCTGTGGTGCACAAACAAACGTGACCAAGTTATGCATGAGGAGTCTGAATTTGATGAACCATAGCAAACATTAAATTGCTTGCATTTTGTGCTTCTACAGTATAATTTCCAGAAGACTATTGTCACAATGATTAGTTTTTCATGACTATGGTTCAAAAAATCATAATTAGACATAGAAACTCAAATGTTCTCATAGCTAGGAAGGTCTATTACCACTTCATTATATCTGAAAGTTAAATGATGGTGCTACTGAATTGTTTGCTATTCATATAACCAGGATAACTGGAATATTCAAGAGGCACAAACACATTCTTATATATGTATAAGGCACTGCTAGAGCTCACTGATATACAGCATATATGTTAAAACCTGACATATGAATATGACATAGCCTTATGCCATGTGTTGGTTAATTATTAACCCTCTCACTGACTACTGAGCTACAGAGTTAATTAACTCTTTAACCTCTCCCTCATTTTTTGCTTCTCTAAATTGATGCCTTTCTCTGTTTTCATGCTCTTGCTTGTCTCATTTACCAGTTACGTTACCATATTTTCTTATTGGGGTTTCCTTTCACTAGATATTTATATATAGCCTCAAGCATTTTAACCCTGACCAATCTGGGGTAAAGATAATACTGCTATATAAAGGTGCAGTAGCAAAAAATGATGGCTGTTACAGAATTAGTAACAAGGGAAAAACTTACACATAGCTGCTGCTTAGTGAAATCAATTTAATTTAGAAGAAGTTATAAAGTGTGAACCTTATACCCAAATCTACAGTAATTGCCAAATGCTCTGTTTCCAGCAGAGAACATGCCACAAAATCATATGATCTTCAGGCTCTCAACTGGCAAAGAAAGGTAAACACTAACATAATTCTGCAAAAGAAAACAAATGGTGTTGTCATTCTGATGATAGGGCCAAATCTTACATAGTTCTCCTTGCATAATTTCCCCTAACAACATAATAATTTTTATTTGTTTAGGAGACACAATTGCAAAACTTGTTGTTCTCTGTTGTGTGTTAAATACTGTACTAGTACAGGTTCCATCCTGAGCTCAGCACAAACTATTGCACAATCACTTTATGGCTATGAGAAGGGATGTACTAGTCTTAAGGAAGCACGAGATAGCCAGATAAAAAATCACTTCCACAGAATTTTCCATACAAAAAAGAATTGTGCTTAATCTTTTAATATTATAGTCAAGAAAATCATAGCTCAACAAAAGGATGGAGAATTCATTCATAAATCAAACTGGGGAATAAAAGAATATGCTATGTAGGACAACAAAACATTAAAAATATTGGATCATAAATTTGCATAAATATTCATTTTTATGAATGCTAAGTCACAGTCACACAAATACTTTCTCACAGAATTAATTTCTCTGTTTGGAAATACTTTGTGGTTACCCCACAACAAGATGCACTTTTTTTTCTACTGGGATACTCAAAAATGTTACACAGAAGAAAAGTAGGTTACCACTTTAGGTGAACCTGAAGAGAAGCTTCTGTGATTTTTCTCCTACAAGACCAGGCAAAATCACAGAAAGGATTTCTGAGGGATGTAAGTTTGCACTGGCCTGGCAGGAAACTATAGATTTCATAGCTGAGTGCCATTTTTGAGGTTGCATATGAGATGCTTCACTTCAACATATTACTGGCCCTTCACTGGGCCCCTTCCAGTTTGTCAATATCTCTCTTGTACTGTGGAGTACAGGCCTCAACATAATGCTCCAGATGTGGCCTTACCAGTGGCCATTAGAGAGGAAAAATCACCTTTGCGTTTTCTTTTGCTGAACTTCATGAAGTTTCCGTCAGCTCATTTGTCCAGCCATCAAAGTTTCTCTGGGTGAAAGCACATTCACCTGTTGTATTAACCATTTCTCCCACTGTCATGTGTTCTGCAGATCACAGCTTAATATTTCAGAAAACAATTTTCATTACAGTTTTCTTTCTCTTCCTATTGAATAAAAATACACCTTTATTTAATTTATTTATTTATTATTTTCATTAATGACATAGACAGAAGGATCGAGCACACCCTCAGAAAATTTGTGGATGATACAAAGCTCAGTGGTGCTATTGAAACACCTGAAGAAGAGGATGCCATCCAGGGGAACCTAGACAGGCCCAAGAAGAGAGCTCAGGGGAATCTTATGCAGTCTAACAAGACCAAGTGCAAGGTGCTCACCTGGGTTGGGGAAACCACGGTATCAACACAGGCTGGGTGATGAACAGTTTGAGAGCAGCCCTGCCAAGAAGGACTTGGGAGTGCTGGTTGTAGCAGGACATCCCCCCTGCCACAGAAAGCTAACCTGTTGCTTGTTAGCTGGTTCGATAGCCCAAGGCATCCGCCCTCACAAGCACCTGCTAACTGCTGAGATGGCTCACTCAGGACCACCTGGCTCCTGATGAGTTACTCGGTGCCACAAGGGTGCCACTCTCAGCTAACAATAAACATCTTGCCTTGAAAACAATACTGAAAGGATAAGCTGGAATTTGTGACTGACAATCCCTGGACTTTACAGACTATACAAGATTCACTAAACCCTCACAAAGCAGGAGTTTTCTGCACACCCCTGGAAACCTGTGGAGTCTTCTCCCTGGAAGTCTGGGACTCTAGTCTTTTGCAGTAATTCTTCTCACCTGAGTGCTGAGTGAAAGGATTTCTGTGTACACCACCATCAATTTGTGGGTAAAAAATACTGAAATCCTAATCTTTATTATTTCTTTGCTAGCTGTAACACAGGTACCTTTATATTGTGCACTGTTTTATGTAACTTACTAGTAGTTACTTGTTTATCCTGTGTAGTAGATAGTATGTCCAAAGTTTTTTGTCTGTTAATCTTGTGTCTATTCAATAAATAACTCATTTTATAGTAGAGTTAATTGACCATTCTTAAGGATTTGCGAATGAGAGTGATTTTGGGGTGCAGGTCACCTCAACAGAGCTACTGCTGGGAATCCTAGGAAGGCAGTGCTCGTCTAAAGCTCTCACTCAATTCGTAACACTGGTGGGTGAGGCACTGGACATGAGCCAGCCATGTGCACTTGTAGCACAGAAAGACAAACACTGCATCAGAAACAGCATAGCCAGGAGGTCGAGGAAGGGAGTTCTGCCCCTCTGCTCTGCTCTGGTGAGACCCCACCTGCAGCACTGCATCCAACTCTGGGGTCACCAGCACAGGAAGGACAGGGACCTGTTGGAGAACGTCCAGAGGAGGTCCATGAAGATGATTAGAGGGATGGAGTAACTCACTCATGAACTACTCTGGTGCATAACAGTCAAAAAGACAGTGTAAAGAGAAAATATAGTAGGTGGCAGGAACACCATGGATTTACACCATAAATTGCAATCTTGTGTAACCATAATATATATGAGAGAATTGATATTCATAATGGTAAAATTAACATGTTTAGCTGTGTGCTGGTTTAGAAGTGAACCAGCAAAGAAATTTAACCCCTACACACAAATACCTTGAGAGATATTGCAGGTCAGAATTACAATTTAATGAAAAGGTTACAATAAATGCATTGATACAGAAAAATGGGAAAAGAACAGACAGCCAGAGCACAACCTGACACCCTCGGTCAGGGCGAAGGCTGCAGTCCAGTTGAGCAGTAGCTGCCCATCCAGCGGGAGTGGTGGCTGCAGCCAGCTGAGAGCAGTTGTCCGCTGGAGGCTCTGCAGCTTCCGGGGATCTGCTGAGTTGGTGCTGGAAGTATCCCAAGAGTCGCAGTGCCCAGATTATTTACAGATAGGAGCGTTTGGTACCTCCCCAGGGGCGGGGCATTTCACAATGGATCGGTGAGTCATACCATAGTTTGTGGGGGCCCCTGATGGCCGGGTGGTTACATCAGCCCGTTGATCTTTATGAGTCACTGGGTAGTCTGGGCAGTCCTTGATGGCCCACTAACAGAGACGACCCCCTCAGTATGGGTCTGATCATTACTGGTGCTTCCCAGGGGAAGCCATCCCAGCCGTGCCATTTGTGAACACAACAGGGACAGACTGTACCTGGCTGTACAGAGTTTCCCCTATCTTACCTAACACCCAGCTTGTAGTTTTTGCGGGGGGTGAGCATGCACTGGGCAGCAGAATGACCCATCATTAACAGCTCATCAGGGCTAATGCAGATGGAGGTAGAATACGTTGTTTAGTTACACCCCGTAGTGTAACCCAGGACAAGCTGCTATTCTGGTTTTGGGGGGTTATTTTTCTTTGTCAGTTTGTACATCGGTTATCAAAGCTATATTTAGTATGTGCATTGTATTCATGTACACACAAGACCTAAGGTACATATATAACTGGGACTAATAAAAGCTGAAAACTTCTAATAGTCTTTTCATAAACTTGCCCTTAATATACCCCCGAGGGACTAAAAAGTACTATTGTACATTCTAAAGGATATGGAGCTGAAGGACAAAAAATCTAAAGACTTCTCAACAGGAAAAAATTGCCATAGCAGCTTCTCTCTAGAGTAGCTCTTTGTGTCTCTCTCTGTTAATACTCCTTTGCAAGTGAACACAAAATGCTTTACCTTGAGGCACCGTAGTCTTAATATTCTCAGCCTAGTACACACTTACTGCTTCACTCCTGAAAGCTGCCCGTAAGATCAGATACCAGTTCTGCGAGAGTGCAAGCCCACAAGACTGAAACTTTCAGAGCAAGTGAAAATATGCCCTGAACACCTCTTTCAGCATAACCTCCAGAGTGTTTGAAATGTAGGTATATAAAGAAATGAAGGACTTTTCTGAACTCAGGACTGTGGATTTTTTCCAATTTCTTCTGGTCATTTTCTCATACATTAATGAAATGTCTGTCATGCTAAAATGAAAAGAAATAATGTCTGAGACACACTTTTACCAAAGAAATAATGAGGTATAACTAATATACCCGGTCTTGAAAATTTTTTTTTTTAAAGCTCAAACTAAAAGGATCCACTGTTTTGAAATATTTGAATGTCTGTTGCAATAAAGACGAATGCAATAAAGATAGTTTTCCTACCTTTTTTTATTTTTAGGGTTTTTTTTCATTTTCCAGTATTATTTAATTGACCTTCTTTTATTTTCTTTTTTATTTTGACACTATTATTTTCATTATTCTATTGAGCCCTCTGATATCTGATCTTCTCTAATAACTTATTCTTTAGAATATAGGTATCATATAACTGCAGAGCAGTGGCTTTTAATTAGCCACTGGATTAGCTTGTCTTTCCCCTCTGACTAAGAACTGGTGAAAACTGTTCAAAATGTTTTACATTGTAGAAATTTTTGTAACTTAGATCTCAATATATATTCAATGGTGAGCTTCCCTTACAGTTCCAGGGGTATTCCACCAGACTTACAGAGATTTTTCTTTTTCACTCAGTGTTTTATTAAATGGTTAATTAATTTAATGATTATTAGTATTATTATGACTTTTCTTCTGTACTGTGGTCATACTGAGATACTACAGTTCTTCACATTAATTCAAGAATGACATAGCCTTCCATCTCTCCATAAAAGTAGATGATTATAACACACCAGAAGTCTACAGAGCATGAAGATTTCAACAATTTGTGGAATGTTATCCACAGGCCACAGCTTCCATCTCCTTCTTAAGGTGGCTGCTGTCACACCAGGCTGAATTTCTCTGCACTATGTCACTGTGTTGGAGTCAAATATCTTATTGTGCATAGACTCTCTGTTATGACTGTTTATACAGAACTGTGGTTGCACCATACAAATATAATTTTTTGCCCTTTTTTTGGACACAAAATTAGCAAATAAGATTTATTCTCTATACCAGAAGCTGCGAAAGGAATCTCCATGTTGACTTTGTCACTGTATCATTTTTCAATAGAAAGACAATTCTAGCTTTTATCTGATAAAGCTGTAAGATTTCAACAAAATTTCTTCCCCCTAAGTAAGATTTTTCTTGTTAACAATATACTAATTAGCAGTGCTCTACTTACCTTGTTTCCACTAGGTCAGCAGTAGTAATTATAACAGATTGAATGCAGTGAATTAGGTCCTGAAGGATACTATGCTCAAAATCTTGTTTATAGGCAAAAAGGAAGCACATCTGGGATATAAATAAAATAAATAATTTATGGTTATTATAACTGAAATCTCAAGAGTCTAATCATTATTAGTCCAGATCTAATAGCTAAATAAAAGAGAAAGGATAACAATGCAACTAAAATTGTTCTACATACAGTTCTTAGTTTCTACCCCTTTTCCTGGTGTTCTGCTCACTCTTCCCCTGCTCCTCTGGCCCTAAGATCTGTAGTTTCAGACAGCAGGGAGTGTTATGAACTGTCAGCAACTGGAGTCCTTCATCAGGAGGAATATGATGTTCACGTTGTTGGTTTTTTCTTCAGCCCTCAAGAGTCAACTTGGGATTACTTTTATGTGTTTGCTAACACACTTTTACACTTTCTCTTTCTCACTGGCCTACAGCTCCAGGTTACATCCAAATTTACTGTATATTGTGACCTTTGCTATTAGATACTATTTCCTTGTTTCTCGTTGTTAGCCTTCAGCCCAGCTCCAGGTATATAGCCCATCTATTGGTATACAGTACCTAGAGGATAATTTTTTAACATAACTTCAAATATTTTTATTTTTTAAAGAGACGAAAATTTTTCAGTGCACTAAAATATAACCCGGAAAATTTAAAGATGAAGGTAATGAAGCAAAAAATATTGCAAGGTATACACACACATATCTGAACACAAGCATAAAGTACAGACAAAATTATCATCTGGAGTAGAGCTGTTGAAAAATGGTCACACAGACAGCTGTAGGAAAAGTACCATTTCAATGACAGCCGCAGGATTAAAGCAGTTAGCTCCAGTTCACCTGCTACTGGATTAAATTTTAGTAAAAAACCGACATATGTTGTTGCCTTGCAGCAATATATGACTACAGCCTTGCAGTATATGACTACAGTGTCTGCCGAAAAGCCTACTGAAATCCAAATAATTCTATGAAGAATTAAGAATCCACCCTGTGATTTTAAGTATTAGAGCATTTTCTATCTCTTTCTCATGAAACTCATCACAGGGACACAAGACCTGTTTTATAAATCTCAAGCCCAAATTTTGTAGTGATTGTCCATTAAACAAAAAAGGATTTGCTGACAACATGATATTGCCTCTGAAAAGGGAATGTTTATCCTGGGGCAAAATACATTTATTTCCTGTAAAAAAATTATTTAGAAGTGAAGACATAAGGTAAAGAGAGTGTCCTTTCTTCTTTTGTTCATCAGACTGTAGCAAAAAATATTATATTTAGAGCACTATATGTAATTAAAGACAAAAATATCTGAGCACTGTAAAAGGTATTACTATATTTGGACAAATCACTAAATAATATGACTATTTTACTGCAATTTATGAAGTAAATTATCATTTTTAAAGAATACATAGGTTTTACTTTTTTAGGTTTTGTTTCTGTTGATTTTGGGGGTTGTTTTTTTCTGTTGTTGGTTTTCAGTTTTGTGACTGTTGGTTTTTCCAGAAGTGAAAAATATGTTGATCAATCTCCCTTGGATATTTTTAAGGGTATACATGACTGGGAGGTAAACAATCTATGCAATATCCATACAACTGTTTAGACACCTAATTGTTCAGAAGATATCGAAGAGGTAAAAGAGGTCTTTTTTTGCTTTTTCTTATAACAAAGTGAAATTCAAACCCTACAAGTCTCACACCCGCAGCTCAGGGAAATAAAATTATTCTGATAAATTGCTGTTACACACTGACCAACAGATTAGAGGAGTTACATTAAGTTTTTTCATTTACTTCTGAAATTCCTGAAATGCTTAGTCAACGTGTTGTTCAGTCATGTGTAAACTTTTATTACATTATTTCAAAATCAGTTGTATGTTCTGGTATGCTTCTGGTTCATTTAAATAACATAATTAAAAAAGAATAATTTTGACTTTTTCAGTAATATATTAGAAAATATTTTACTTCTCTGCAGAAGAAGAAATAAAGCACTTTACTTTTGCACCTTTATATATAAAAATAGGACCAAGTATACAGAGACAAATACTTTTGTACAGGTAAAATATCTCTACATGTAAAAATTTAATACAGGGAAATACACATTATCAGAAATAGATGCTTTATTATCCAAAAATTTTCAAAAATAATTTGTAAGCTGTTTTAACCATTGTTGCTCTCAAACAATATCAGCTCAAACTGGCTTGACTTTTTACCCAGAGCCCAGCTGGGCTAACTTATAAATAGAAGCTTGAAGTAGAGCAATACATTTCATAGGGGTATGTAAATTTCATAATAGTTAGCATAGTTAATGCCCTATTTCAAAATGCAGAGATCCAGAAGTATGGTGGGGGTTTTTTTGGTTTTTTTGGGGTTTTTTGTTTGGTTAGTTGCTTGGTTGTTTTTTTTTTGTTTGTTTGTTTTTTTGCCAAGGAATTACTTTTATTGAGGGATGTAACTAGAGTGAAATATCCCTCACCTACCAAAAATTAATTTAGCTCATCAGCAAAGTCTGTTTTTTTCAGTACAGCTTTCTGGATCATTTCTATCCTCTTCTGTTGTTGTTAGAATACCTACAGGAATCTTGTCTTCACTAGGCTGAACTATCTGTGATCATTTTAAGTAGAGCAATGCAATTAGATGTATTAGACTCTCACAACCCTGATAGCTATGCATTAGTTATCCATTTTGCACTGCCAGGGACTCTCTTATTCTTGCTAGCTTTGAATTTCTACTATCTCCTTTTGCACATTCAACCATAAATAACTTGTTATTTCATTTTGTGTTTCCTGCTCTTTCCCAGACTGTCATAAATCCAGTGAAAATTGTTTTACAATAATCTTTTGCTATCCGTTGAACTCTTTGGTGGGTTTGAAACAGGTCAGGATTTAGTTTCATTTACCACCTGCAAGGTGTTTTAAAGTATAAACTCTCTATCCCACCCTTTGATTTTGTAACAGGAAGAACAATGGTTCTCAATAGGAAAATACTGAGAATCCATTCTTCTTTTTTAAATCAAGCTGAATTTAATTCTATTTATCATAATATTAATTGGAGACTTTTCAGTTTTCTTTGTTTCATTTCATCTGGAATTGTAGAAAGTAGTTTCATTAAACATTTCAGTGTTTTATACTCATTTAGTGAGTAAATTATGTATTTGTACAAAAGAATCACCATTCTCCCTTCTTTGTCAACTTGGATTTTCTTATTCTCACAAAAAAAATGTGTATACTTGTTTGTCCTGCAGAGTTGAACAAGTTGTAGACTTGAGAGGGATAAATTATTTTGGTTTTGTGAATTATCAACTAAAGTGTCAGCTTCAGTCCTGATCATGAATCTTTTTAATTGGAAAAATGCCCCATTTTAATTAACATATGCACAATAACATTAATCTATATGTCTCCTGCTCTTTAGCTTATTTTTGTAGAAGCAGGATTCTATTCTTTGTCTAAGTAGCTTCTCTGCTCCTAAGTGGTTTTATCACTAATGTTCAATCCATCTAAAATTCTCTGAGCATTACTGCTTACTGGCTTGTTACAAATTTTTTTCCACAGCATTATTCTACTACATGTGCTAAAACAGAGGAAGAGATTACTTGGATGATATCTGTCAAATATATTATGTAAGATTCCATTATAGATAGCTTTTAAAGCAAGCAACGATAGTATGTAGCAATTTGCAGTGATGTTTGAGTTTGTTGATCTTTGCTCTAAGATCCAGAGGAGAAAAAGAGAGAAAGAAAGAGAAAGAGAGAAAAAAAGAAAGAAAGCAAGAAAAAAAGAAAGAGAGACAGAGAGAGAGAAAGAAAGAGAAAGAAAGAATGACAAAACTTTAAAAATCTTGTTCATGATGGAATTGAAAAGAATCTCATTCTCTTTCTTTCTCAAAAGAATAAAAGAGGAAAGTGAGAATCTCTGAGCATACAAACCCCATAACTATTGTAATATATTTAAAAGGGAAAAAAATGAAAAGAAAATAAATGGAATCCAAACTTAAGGACAAACCCAAACCGAACAACTTTTCTGGACAAGACTCTAATCTTCTGGTAGATTAGTACAGGGAGTACTGTGATTGCAGAATGGCACTGCACATCTAGTGCAGTGTTCCATAGTCTTGTGCTTGTCCCTAGAAGACAATAAATATAGTCTATTGCAAAACCAGCTACCTTCCTCATAACTCTCACACTTTATTTTGGTCTCAAAGAGAAACAGAGAGCAATGAAATAAATTGAACGCTTTACTGGAGGCATGAATACAGCTCCTGTAATGAAGATAGTCTTATATAGTTACTGTAAATAATATAATAAACATATCTGCTTTAAAAAAAAAAAGAAAAAAATAAGAAGGAAGAAAAAAAAAGAAAAAACAAAGAGAAAATAGAAAAAAAAAAGAAAACAGATCAGATCATGCTAAGACAGATACATTCCTAATATTAAGCAATGCATTCAGACATAGTAAATTATGAGGAGGTCCTCAAGTGAAAAAAAAAACCAAACCAACCCACCAAACTGGGAGGAAGCATAGCTGGGACAGGTGACCCAAACTGACCAAAGGGGTATTCCACACCATAGAACGTCATACCTGGGTGTATAAACTGGGGGAGTTACCCAGAAGGGTGGCTAACCTAGGTTCAGGAAGGGCATCCGTCAGAAGGTGGGAGCCAATTGCAGTGTACATCACTGCAAAGGATATTTTCCTTTATGATGATGATGATTATGATTATTATTCCACAATTAAACCATTATTATACTATTATTATTTTGTTTTGCTTTATTTTCAATTATAAAATTGTTCTTATCCTGACAAGTTTTACTTTAATTCTCCTCTCCATTCCACCTGGGTGTGGGGGGAAAGAGCACAGGGTTGGGCAAGTGGTTCTGTGTGGTGTTTCACCTCCATCTGGGCTGAAAACCACAACATATCTGTAGTAAAAAAATCACCTTCAACAGCAAACAAAAAACCAAACAAAAAATCCCTATGGGTTTTTAGTTAATTGATTTATTGAGAAATTTGAGCTGTATCAGGCTCAGATTTTCAACCAGAATTACAGATGTTTTTGTCTGCCAGTGACAGATGAAATCTGATTTCTATTCTGTACCAGCTCTGCATTGTTACAGTCCATATTTGGATGCATGGTTAGTAGTTTAGTTACTGCAATTTTTTTTCTGTGGATTGTACTTGCAGAGTGGGAATGCTTGAAGAGTTTTATTTGCAGGGTGGAATATAATGCTGGAAATATATCAATATATTAATAAACTGAAGCAAGTTCTATTGAGAGGTTGAGTGTTCTGAGCTTGTTCAGCCTGGAAAAGGGACAGCTTTGAGAGGAGTTTGTCACCAAGCTACTAGGGTGAGCCTTTTCCCAGAGCTGCCTGGAGGGAGGATGGGAATGAAAGGCCATAAATTGAAGGAAGACTGGTTCAGGCTAGGAATAAAGACATTTTCACTGAGAAAAAAATGGAGCATGTTTTTTACTGTGTCATTGTGTGCTGAGGACTGTCAGGTCCCTGCAGTAAGGCACCAGGAGCTGTCGAAGCTCCCCTGGAGGGCAGCAGGACACGACTGGGCAGACAGAGTCTTGGCCACGGCTCCAGATGGAGAGCAGGGAGAGCAAGAGAGCAGCAGGGGCGGCCCCTGCCCTGGGCACTGGGCACTGCCCTGGCGACAGCAGCGGGCCAAAGCCGGGCCGGGGCACGGACCCACAGTGTGCCCAACCTGGCAGGGCCCAGGGCTTGGCAGGGCTGTGGGGAGCTGGCAACTGGCACTGCTCCCACGTCACTGAGGCAGGGACTGACGGCTCCTAGGGACAATAAAAGGGGCTGTGGGGTCATGGCCAGGGACTGGTGCCTCCCAGGGAGGTTAAACAGGAACAGTCAGACCTGGTAGTGCCCTCAAGACCTTGATGTACTGCAGTGAAAATAAAGACATCAATACAACCATAAAAAAACCAACCAAATGTTTTTTGTCTTTCTTTTCTAAGTATTACTAATTAATGATTTTGTTGAACAAAATGCATGGTAAATTCATGTCTCCTTGTCAGAGGCAAATAATAGTTAACTTTTAACAACATGAATGGTTAACATTCTTGCTTTAAGTCAAATTTTTCAAGTTTGGAGCCTTGAAATTCTATTTGTTCATTTCAACAAAGGATATAATACACATCTTTATAAAGCGCAGAAAAAAAGTCTTATTTAACTTTTTTTTTTTAGTCTCTACAATAACCACATTGTCACAGAAATAAACATTGTCTGGAAAAAACTAAAGGAGAGGAGTAATCTCATTTATTTGCTTACTACTACTTCATCTCTTAGAAGTGGACAAAAATTTCAATTTGTATTACTAGTGTGATAATGAATTACTGGATATAATTAAATTCACCATAATTAAATATATCAATTTTTCAGAAATAAATCATAATTTTATCAGAGCCTCTTATCAGTTGCATTTTTTTTCTCTGGCATGATCATAAGCAACACTGGCCCAATGGACATCAGATGGTTCTGAGGGAGAAAAGAATGAGAAAAAGTTCATGGTAGATGATGTGAAATCATATATTCATTGTATTTGTCATGTTCATGAGGTTGCAAATATCTCAGTCCACTAACTAGTGTAACTACTGAAATTACCTTGGGTAAAACCACTAATTTTAAAAATAATAAAATTGAAAAAGCAGAGCATTTAAAAAAATATCTTTGAAAACACTCATAAAAGAGCCTTTTCCCAGAGGATTTTCTAAAATATTACACTTGAAAAAACAAACTAAAATTAGAAGGTAGTGGATATTGGCTTATCCTAAATTGCATAAGCATAATCCTGACACTTTTCCAGCAACAAATGTTTTCATATAAAATGTGAATGTATTATTTCTCAAGTGGGTTAATTTTCTATTAATAGGAATGTCCCTCACAGGACAACTGCAGTCAATTTTATTAATAACTGATTTATATTGTCTAAAATATGTTTACAGTTTAGTCTGCAATTTTGCATTGAAGTAGATATCAGAAGATAATAGTAGTCAACCATTAGATTTATGAAATCTCAAAATCTTTTTTTTTAAATTTGAAATGTTAAAAATTACAAGATTGCAAAAGACATTCATTGATAATGGTTTAAAAAAAAATTATTTGTCATTTTTCCAAATGCAGTAACTGAAATTCCTCAAAAAATCTTCTGCATAATCCAACACGTAGAAAAATGTTTACAAAATTAGCACAGGTCACCTTATATCAGGGGAAGTAGCTTCTTCTTGTGAGGAAACCCAGTGAAATTTATCTGGCCTTAGTCTGACCTTTCTGTGTCCCTCTGATTACTATGGGAGAAAAGTCTTATGCAAAAAATAAAAGGCCTCATATTCCAAGACATCAGAACCATGACATATATTGTAGCTTTTTCATTCCTGCAACTTGGAAGTTTAAGCCAAGAACTGAGATTTCTTTACCCAGTTGGTCAGGAAAACCTACAGAAATTTCTGCAGCTGCTGTAGAAACCAATTCAATTTTTGTCAAAGAGTGGTAAAAAATATTAGTAATAATTTGCAGCTCAAAGTTGCTACTGAGGCTAATGAAACCAAAGGTGTGAATTTGCTAAGTACTCCCTTCCAAGAATGTTTCAAGGTATAATATAGCCTTTGAGCTTTGATTAAAAGTTCTTTTGAGAATATGACAAAGATCTCAAATTAATTTATGTGAGTTGTTAATCAGAAATTATTGTTTTCAGTTAGATTTACAGTTATACCAGTCTAAACTGAAATCAAGCTTGAACTTCAAGGCCATCAGGAAAATAATCTCCACCACTACTGATTTGTCTGAGAAATAAAGAAGAGATTATATGCAAGGAATATCTGGGAGCATATTGCAAACAACTTAGCAATCACATACAATTTATGTCAATAGAAAGTAGAGGAGAAGGTAGTGGCAGAAATGTAGTTCTGAAATAGTTTAATATATTAAAATGGTATACAAAGCTTAAAAACTATTTAAATTGTTTAATACCCATGCAGTCTCATATAGGATTTTTATTATATCCATTATCTATGCACAATTAAGCAGTCACATCCTCTGTCTTGTCTGTGCAGAGATTGTAAATGAAGTCTAGAGCTGTCTAATTCTTCACAACCACAGATTTATGCAGTAAATTTTGCTTGACTTTTTGTGGGAGAGGAGAATAAGTCTTTATGTCATTAACTAATAGTTTAAGTAATGAATATGATGTTAGAAAGGCATTACTCATTTTCATAAACAGTACATGATTATGTGAGGCAGGAAGATCCCTTCAGCATTTGGGTGTGCAAAAAACCCAACCAACCAACCTAAAAACCAGAAATGCATAAACTTATAGCTTTGCTGGAGAAAAGAGGGTTCATTGGAAGCAAAAAAAAAAAAAAAATTTTTCAGTGGATTGGATGCTATCAAGGCATATTCAATTTTCATTCAGATTTTTTGTATAAATCTACACTCTATAGCCCTTAACAGCAGAGCTTCATGCTTGGCATGGCAAACTCAAGTCCTCATTAATTCATGCTTTAGAAAGCAACATTCATGGAAATATCTAAACATTACATTCTTTAATACTAGGAAAAGAAAGTGCTACAATCATAAGATAATACCATGAGCTTTACTTCAGAAATGTGGCATTATTACAAATTTGATAAATATGCCAGAAGGAAATCTAAGTTCCTCTGAATTTGGAAGTTGCTACATAGATAGACATGAAAAATCTGATTGAGATTTTTGTAGCAAGGATTGTGAATTTGTTTGAGTTCTCAGTATGAAAAAGGTAGAGACCTTTTACTGGGATTGAAATTCCTTTTGTTAAAAAAATTGTTTCAGCATGGATCAAAAGTGTTTTTTCTTGCCATGTTACTGATATTGGGTAATTGTGTAATGCTTTTTTATTGCTGTCACTGACAGTTTTTCAGATGAACTGCTAACACAGCAAAGAACAAGAGCAATTAAATGTAGAAGGCTGTATAATCATAGCAATAGAAAGTATAAGAAAATTATATTCAGGATCTATACAGAAGCTGAATATCTAATTTTTCTGTCTGTTAACATATTCATGGCAATGGAATGCATTATGAGTATACATATGAATGCTTTGAAGATTTACCTTCATGACCACAGTGGAAATAACATAGTCTTTCCCAGTGTTTTCCTTTGGAATTATGTCTATTACCTCTTAAGTGTGAAAGATATAGTCCCTTAAGACACACTATTAATATAGCC
Source organism: Atrichornis clamosus (assembly GCA_013400975.1). Classification (NCBI taxonomy): domain Eukaryota; kingdom Metazoa; phylum Chordata; class Aves; order Passeriformes; family Menuridae; genus Atrichornis; species Atrichornis clamosus. Next base: position 49,434 of record WBMZ01013999.1, read on the forward strand.
TGAATGGGATTATTTGAAAAAAAGAAATAGTGCAAGAAATAAATTATTACTTAAATTTATTAGTTAATTATGACCTTTCAAATGGGCAAGATATTTGAATCCAATATGATTCTGTACTTAGCCCCATTTCTCAGGAATTTCACTTCATTGAAACTACAGGATTTGGCTGTCTGTGATTCTGTGATTCTAAGATAGATCTAAAAGCTTAAAAGAAATTGGATTTTAGTACTTATTACATCAAGCAGTTATTGTTGTTTTCACTGGGAGAAGAACTGTATTCTTATCGTAGCTAACACAATATTACTGAGGAGAAAGAATGTTTTATCAGAAGTTAGTATCATTACATATGTGTTTACACCAATAACTGAAGGAAATGGGTTTTTTTGACCATATTAAACAGAAGAAAAAAGAAAATAAAAATAAAAAATCTACCAACCCAAACCAGAAGGCTAGTAATTTTCAAGTCATTTTTATATTTATTCAATAGCTATAACTATGGTAAAGTTTATTCCTCAAGTTTTCAATACATCATGAGAGTATATGAAATATTATCACAAGCAACATTTCTGAGAGAAAAAAAGCTAAATAGAGAACAAACATCTCATTACACTAGGGTTAAAGATAAAATTCCATATTTGAATTCATCTCACATAACATTACATACCTCTGTCAGTGACTCCTAACCCAGAGCTTGCCATACTGAATTCCTTTGAACTTAATGGAGGGGGAAAGGAATTCTTAGTTTAAGAGTCTTTCTGTATATGTCTATTTTTTTTTTTAAACTGTGAATGAATCTCAACTAAGAAAACACATTTTCATTTGCTTAGATTAGTCTCAGCAAGAAGAACTTCAGTTCAGCCAAGATCTTGACATCCCAAGGTAATAGATACATCACTCTAATACCCCTAAACCATAACACTTTCTTTCTGTGTAAACAACTGTAGAAAATGGTAGACCCTAAATCATTGCAAAGCAATTGTGCATGTTTAGAAATTCGAATTTTGAAAAAAGATATAACATATTTCTTCATCATGTTTAAATCAGGTCATCATATTGATTTTAACGGTGGTATAAAAATACTATAAAAATATAATTCTACTTCCTTGGGTTTCACTTCTTCTACTTTTAAATTGTCTTCTTGCTTGTCTGTTAGTTGTGCTTATATCCCCTTTTCTCCCTTTGTCTAATAAGTATTAGATAAAGAAGGCAATGTAAGGCAATGGACTGTAATTGATGAGCAAGGGACACTGGTAGAGATGAGTTTGATACTTCACCTTCCATAAAGATAGCGCTGAACATAATCCATTTGACAGACTGAGCAGAAAGGAGAGATATCCTAGAGATATCCTATCTTCTATTGTGACATTTCTCTTTGTTAAGGAAACTTCCTCATCTGACCATCCAGAAGTGACCCTGGCAGTCACACTTGTACCACCTGAGCTGGGACCAGAGCTCCTTTGCAGCTACACACATTAAACTCACACAGTCAGACCAAGACTCCTTACTAGCTTGACCCAAGATTTCCCATAACAGTCTCAGACATCACAATCCTAAAAATAATTAAATCTTGGTGCAATAATTAAATAACAAAATAACAGCTCAAGCTGGGTGCCTCCAAGGAGTGACCCCGAACAAAGGAAACCCTGGGTGTTTATACCCTCACAGTCGAAGTGTACAAAAATCTTGGGATCACAGTCTCCTGCCGTGTCTCCTAGTGTCCAATCCCTTGGCTGGGCCACAGGTCCCTGGGCCCTTTGTTCACGGCAGTTCAAGGCTGCTTCCCTTGGGGTCTGGCCATCCAGAGCTCCACTTGCAGCTCCCCCTGCAGCTGCACACCAAACTGATGTGTAGTTTACAGCTCTTAAAGGAGTTTCCTATAAAACTTCTTGCTCTAATAATGAGCATATTATTGTTAAATTTTAGGAAACGTTTTTGAACTTTTAAGTTCTAAGATAAGGTCAGACAACAACAGAACAACTGCTGTCTACTATTGAAAAGTTTAAGCTTTCAAAAAATGCAATTTTAAGTCCTGTTCTACATATTACGCAAAGCATATATTTCACTCAGGAAGGACCAAAGGCCAGGGGATTTTTATAATCTATTATTTCAGCCATCTCAAAGTGATTTTGAGAGGTCATATAGGTCATCATCCCCCACTGAAATATCAACTATTTCAAATGTCAACTCCTTCCATTTTTTTTCAAGCAATACCCCACTTTGTATTCAAGGTGGCTGCCATTAACTAGCCAATTAGTTAGAAATACAAATTAATTTTCATTGTGATTATTCTCAGCTGGGATCTATGGAAGTAGAATAGAAAATATGAGACTATATGACCTGGTTGCCTACCCATTAACCCAAAATTAAATTTAAACCACAAAAGCACAAAGTTAAATTGTTAAATTGTATTTTTTCTTAATTTTTAACAGATGAGTGAAATTATTTGAATTCTGATTAGGCTTTATAAAATTTACTCCCATTTTATTTTGATAAAAACATAAAATTATAGAATGGTTTGTGTTGAAAGTCATTTAGTTCTAATGTCCCTGAAGGGAGAAGGGACAAGTTCCACTAGATCAGATTGCTCAAATACCCAACCAGTCTGGCATTAAATATTTCCAGGAATGGGACATCCACAACTTTCCTGGGCAAGCTGTTCCAGTGCCTTATCACCTTCAGAGTAAAGAATTGCTTCCTTATATCTAATCTACCTTCTTTTAATTCAAAATCATTATCCTTTGTCCTGTCCCTACAGGCTCTGGTAAAAAAGTCTATTTTCATCTTTCTTTTAAGCGTCCCTTAAAAAATTAAAAGGTCACAATACAGTTTTCCTGGAGCCTTTTGTTTTCCTTGTGGTACCTCAACTCTCTTAGCCTGTCTTCATAGGCTTTCATGGCCCTCATGAGATCAGTTTATATGTTCTTGACTGCTGTGAGAGACTGAAATTGTTAATGGCTTAAACATTGCTAAAATCGTCAAAGAATTTTTGCCCACTGTAGCAAACTGCAAAGAAACAGCTGTCCATCTGTGACCACTGAAACCCACCCCAATTATGCCACATAACTGGAATTTGGACTGTGATGGGAACTTGAGAAAAGATAAAAAGGATGCTATTGTACAATTATCCCAGGCCTGAAGAGATGAATGTATCCACAAGTGATACTGGAAGAGAGACTGGAATCCTGGTGGCTCAAACATTCAGGGGCCAAGCTGCCCATGCACAAAGCAACCACCCAGGTGCAGAGGGTGAGCACAGCCAACACCTCAGGCTGCAGCTGGGTGTTGAGCGAGATAAGGAAAGAAACAAGCCCAGTGAGGCAGCAACTGTCTCTTTGTCCTTACTCAAGTGAACTCAGCTGTGATAATTCCCCTGTTGGGGTTGTACAGGGACATTCACACATAGCCTGAAGGTGTTCGTCTCTACTAATGGGCCATGATGGGCCAAAATGGACTCAACTGCACTGGTGTAACACCCGGCTGTATCATCTTAGAAGGTGTCAGTCTCCTGAAGTGGCCCTGATCCACAACATTGCATCATCCAGTTGAAACTCCCTGCCCCTGATGGATCTGGACTGCACCCAGCATCTCAACCATGAGTGCAACCACCACTTTGACCAACAGGCATCAAAATGACAACAAACAAGTCTCGTTGTGAGACCTGTGCGTGGTGTGATCTTTCTACCCTTATTCTTTCCTTGTCCTTTTTATGCATTTTCTTAAGTGATGTTTTTATGCTTTTTATTGTCATAATACTACAAATAACAACAAAATTGATTACATGCCTGTTTTCCTGTGACGTCACAAATACAAATGAAATTGTAAATATCAGTGTTGAAGTTCTATCACAGAATCACAGAATGGTTTGGGTTGGAAGGGACCTTAAAGATGATCTAGTTTCAACCCCCCTGCCATGGACAGGAACACTTTCCACTAGACCATGTCATGCCATGATAAAAATGAAAAAAATGCTTTGAAATAGTGAAATATTAAGACCCAAAGGCTGGATTCTACTTAGATCTCAGGGATTATTTGTTGTCTTATTAGATGTTACCTGTGTGGATGTCAGAGGTTCTCTGTTTTGGCATGGTTTGGCATTGAAAGAGCTCTCAGAAGGCTCTTACAAAATGAGCCCTTCTTTAGTACAGATAGGTTGAATGGGAACATCGCCACAGGCTGACAGCTCTTTTTGGTTCTACTTGTGGTGCTGAGCAGAATTGATTTTAACTGAAAAAAATATTAATTGGAGCCTACAAGTTGATTTCTACCAGTAATGGATTAAATGCAGCTGATATTAATAAATGCTTAATAAAATAGATTTAAGAAAGAAAAGGCTTCCAGTATGTCTCAAAGACGTTTGTAGATGTTCTGTGCATTCTATTTTTCAAGTAGTTTATTATGGTAGCTAAAACAACATTTGCTAGAAGTTTTTTAATAATGTTGATTACCTTGGCATGTTTGTGGAAGAGTGATATAGTCAATCATTCAGACATTCCCATATTTATATTTCAGCCATCATCCTGCATAGCAAAGAAGATGCCAGGATTTTTTTCTGTTGGAGTACAGCAGGCCTCATATCTTCTGTATCCTTGAGTCCAGAAGCCGTGGGGTTGACCTTGAGTCTCCTGTGGTGCATTTTGCCAGAGCCTCCAGGAAAGGTCATTCTCCCCAGCCACAGTGTAGAGCATGTTTTAACCTCTTGGCCTGTCCAGGCTGGCCCAAAGGCTACTGCATGCCTGAAATCTCCTGCTGATATTTTTAATAGCTTGTCATTGCTTAGGGGCTCTCTTGAAATTATTTTTCTTCCTGATCACTTGATTGAGAGGGCTGACAATCAGACTGTAATTTGGAATGTGCTTTTTCCAAAAAGAACCACAACACCCAAGAGTGGTCATGTTTCCTTTTTGCTAGTTGGTGGAGACTATTGGTTCTTATTTTGCTGATTGCATCCATCGGGATCTGATGATATCCATCATGACATTTTATATCCATCATGACATTTTATTCCTAAAAACTGGATGTCCTGCGCAGGTCCCTTGGCGTTTGTTTAATGGTAAAACTGCTTTCAGAAGGATTTGGACTATTTTTTTTCCTTCTGTCAGAAACTGCTGCCCCACCCAATGATATTATCAGTGTATTACAGGCTTTTCAGAGGTTCACCATGTTCCAATGTAGTGTGAAATATATATATTAAATATATATTTTATATTAGTTTCTTTTTGTGAAACTATTAACAAAATCTTTGTATCTTTATTTTTTCTTGCTAAACCTAAAGTGAAAATTGGGAGTGCACTTTCTATTTTACAAGTACATTACATAGGTAGCTGAGACACAACTATTTGTAAAAATTATATGATATTATATTCAGAATAAAACAAATCAATTTTCTCATTTTATTATCCTCACATAGCTTTCTAGTATTGCCAAATTGGAATTAGAATGAAAATTCTTCAAGAATTTGTATTGTAAATTTATATGGTATTACAGCTATTGATTCGGGGACAAAGCAGGAAGCTGAGAGAAACTGTAAATAGTGTGCTATTATCCCATAAAATTTTGACATACTTCTCATAATAAATCAGTGAATAAGTCTAAGAATCCACTTCATAAAGACACAGTATATACCATCTCACAATATTTGGAATCCATGTGATGACTTTTATAATGTTGAAACACTTTGCCTCACATCTGTTTTCAAAGTAAAGATGAACTACTTATGAAGTTTATGTCAAAAAATATTCCTCAAATATGATACACAAACCTCTACAGTTACTCTGGTGGCTTGAAGTTTGTTTTTGCTTTAAAATCTGCAGCAAATCAAGTCTTTCCATTAATGGCCTACAACACTATTAAAGTCACTGAGTCACTGAATGTGTAATTTACATTAATGGTGAAATTTTTTCTCTGTTCTTTATATTGATTGTAAGTAACTGGGCTAGATTTATTAGAAGATATTTGGGGATCCTAAAAGAGCCTCTGAAGAGCTATTTATTTTGTCAAAGAAATACCCAAGATAGGCAGATATACCTTTAGGTGTGCCTGTCTTTCACTGTTAATGGTTAAGGGAGCTTAGATTTTGCTGTACTTATGGACTTTATTTAGGAAGACTGAGGCAGACAGCAAGATTTCTTGAGCTTGCTATGCCATCTCTAGAATTCACATTTAAAATGTTAATTTCAATATTATAACACTAATATCCAACAAAATAAATCACAGTGCCACACGAAATCTTATGCCTATTAAACGGTATCCCACTTATTTACCCATCACAGTAGCAAACAGTACCTTTTCCCAAGATGACAGCATAGGGAATGTGTGTTGCTGCTGTATGATATTTTACTTATTGGACAGTTTAGAACACTTTGCTGAGGATATTTACTCTGTATTAATTTTTGCTGCCTCTGTAAACATGGTTTTTAGCAGTTCACTGACAATTTATCAGAAACTGAAGACTTGTCTGGATTTTGACACACTAGAATCTTAGAAAACCTTGTACTACCATAAATTAAGCAAATGAAAAGACCACTATCAATAATCTGCCACACCTATAAAACTCAAGTACTTAATATCCCTTTCAAATATTTTACTGTAGATCACAATTCACAAAAGTCTGGCTTGACAGACAATACTAGGCACTGAGTTGACAGACAGGGAAAATAAATCCCTATTACACAGATATAGTGCTCTATTGAGCTATGTAGTCTGCATGCTTACTTCCTAACCCTGAAAAGTTGTGAGCTAGACACCAGCAGACTTTGTGCAGATAGCTAGTCTTTGTACAGACTGAAACAAAATGCCTTTCAAACTGTTCAGAGATGTTTAACTTCTAAAACAGTTCTGTAAGACTTGTTTTATCAACTAAGCCTGATTAATTTAGACAAGACCAAGATGTGTGACTGCTCTGAAATGTACACCCAATTAAAAGTAACTTTATATTTCCAATGTGTTATTTCTCGCAGGTTACTCTTGGCTAGTTCACTTCATAGTTTATTTATTTACTACTTGGAGTCCCAGTAAATTTGCAAATGCAAAAAAGTTGAATACAGAATGGTAGTCACTTTAGAAGGCTTTTCATCCAGAAAATAATTAGATATGTCTCTTTCTACACAGATAGTAATTGGATCTGTTAGTATCTTTGGCAACCTACATCTTAAGAGACATCTGTAGAATATCAAGACATGGCAGAGGAAAAAAGACGTGATAAATTGATTACATCTTCCACAGAAGCACAATCTGGTTGAAGTTGGAAGGCAGTCCTGCAGGTCATCTGACCCAGCTTCCCAAGTCCAGAACAGGTTGCCCAGGACCATATCCAAAAGAGATTTTGAATATCTTTAAGTATGGAGACACCTCAGTCTCCCTGGGCAAGCTGTGCATGTGATCAGTCACACAATAAAGTGATTCCTTATGTTCAGATAGAACCTCCTGTGCCTCAGTTTGTGCCTATTGCCTCTTGTCCTGTCAGTGGACAGAATCCGTCTTCCTTGCACCCTCCCTTCAAGTTTTTATACGCATTGGTAAGATCTCCCTGTGCCTTCTCTTTTGCAGGATAAACATGCCCAGTTTTCTCAGCATCTTGTCATATGAAAGGTGTGCCACTCCCTGAATCATTCTAATGGCCCTTTTTTAGGCCCTCTAGTAGCTCCATATCTCTGATGTACACTATGTCCATGTATTTCTTTTACTGGGGAGCATCAAGCTGAACCCCTCTTGTCAGGACTAGTCAATGTGACTTCACCAAAGAGAAGTCATGCTTGACCAACTTGATAAATTTGTACAGTGAAGTGACTGGCCTGGTAGATTAGGAGGGAGCAGTGGATACTGTCTACCTGAACTTGGGGAATAGCTTTGACATTGTTTCCTGCTACATCCTCATAGACAGGTTGTTGATGTAAGGGCTGGATGGGCAGACAGTGAGGTGGATTCAAAATTGGCTGAATGACCCAGCCCAGAGGGTGGTGATCAGTGGCACCAAGTCTAATTGGAGGTCAGTGATTAGTGATCCACCCCACAGGTCAATACTGAGTCCAATCCTCTTCAACACCTTTAGCAGTGATCTGGATGATATAGCAAACTGTACTCTCAGCAAGTTTGCAGACAATACCCAATTCAGAGGAGTGGCTGCTATGCCAGAGTCTTGTGCTGTCTTCCAGAGGGACCTCAACTGGCTCAACAGGCTTTTTGACAGGAACATCATGAAGTTCAGCAAGGTGAAGGGCCAGCTTCTGCACCTGAGGAAGAACAACCCAATGCAGTGTTATATGCTAGGGTACAACCAGCTGGAAAGCAGCTTTGCAGAAAAGGAACTGGGGGTCCTGATGGAAAACAGGTTTAAGAGGAGCTTGAATGTGCCGTTGCTGCAAAGAAGGCAAATGGTATCCTAGGCTGCTTTAGGCAGTGTGTTTCCAGCAGGTGGAGGGAGGAGATCCTTCCTCTTTACTCAGTGCTGCTGAACCCACAACTGGAGTATTGTTTCAGTTCTGATCTCCCCAGTACAAGAGAGACATGGATATACTGAAAGGGCTACAAAGGCAAACAAGGGATTGGAGCATGTTTCTCATGAAAGACTGAGAGAGCTAGGACTATTTATCCTGGAGAAGACTCAGAAGAGATTTCATAAATGTATATAAATACCTCAAGGGAAGGTACGAAAAGGATGGAAACAGGATCTTTTCAGTGTTGCCCAGCGGGCAGGACCAGAGGAAATGGACATAAACTAGAAAACAGGAGGTTTACTCCAGGATAACAAAACACATTTTATTGTGAAGGTTACAGCACTGACACTGGTTTTTCAGAGAGACTGAGGAGCCTCCTCTCCTAGGGGGTTTTAAAAAACCATCTAGACTTGGTCTAGGGCAGTCTGCTCTAGGTGATCCTGCTTGAGTGGGTGGAATTGGCCAGGATGACGAACAGAGGTTTTCCAGTTTCAACCGTGTTCTTCTATGACTCTGTGACAGTATTCCAGATGGGGCCTTAGCAGTGCTGTGCAAAGGGAAATTATCACCTCTCTTGACCTGCTGGCAATACTTAGCCTAATGCTGCTCAGGATACCATCAGCTTTCTTTGCCACAAGGGCACCCCTAAGTAATTTTCTGAAAATCTGTGATCTAAAGATGCATGAGATTATTACTCCTTCAGTGCAGAATCTTGCACTTCCCTTTGTTGACTTTTCATGAGGTCACTTTGTGAATTCATGTTGACTACTTACAAACACCTTCTCGTCCTTAATGTATCTGGAAATGGTTTCCAGGATTAGTTGCTCCATTACGTTTTCAAACACTGAGGTGAGTCTGATCAGCCTGGGTGCCTCTTTCCCTGTTTGAAGATACTTACCAGTGTTGACTCAGGGATGCTCTGCTCTGGAGTTTTAGAAAGAAACAAAAGTAGTTTTCTTGGGAACACAAGAAGTTAATAGCTCTAGATTAGTTACCACATGTTGTAAAAGCTAAACAAGGTTCATTTGTTGTCTGAAAGTGCTATTGATTTTTTTTTCTGACACTCAATCTCCTGTAGAAGCAGGAAATACCTTCATTGAAATGATTGTCAACATGCTAAAATATGTCTGTTGAACTAATTTCCTAATTGTTATTTTTGTTTTGGTATTGCTAATTATTACTTCGAGTTACTGCTGAGACAAATGTTCTGCTATGAGAATTCTAGAAGGACATTTTATTAGAGCATCAAAGCCTAACTTTAATGAGTTCTCACAGAGTTTACTGTTATCACCAAGTTCAAGTGTTGCCCTTTCTTCTGACAGTAGTTTTCTGAAGATGGTAACCACCATTACATTTGCTCTGAGCATTGTGAGATGTCCGAGGCTTGTCATTGACTTCCCAGCAGGCAAAAAATCAATGAAACAGAGTACATACTCCTAGAGTTATTTCCTTTATAGATGACAATCAGAAGACTTTCAGAAATAGAAACAGCTGAGAATTTTTTCCTATCTGCAGATGATTGAAATACAATCAAGCAAAATAAATATTCTTGGCCAGAATTATTCCTTGTTATGAGTACTTGCAAGAAAATTAAATGAAAGAAATATGACAAGTGTAAAAATGCATACGGATGTGACTGATGTTGCTAAAAACAATAGACATCCTTCTGGATACTATAAAATATTTAACTGGATTTTAATTAGAGTTGTAATATATTTCAAGCTGAATAATGCATCAATTAACCAGAACCTGTTTTCTTTGTATTTTGTTTTAGTAGTGTACAAGTCCTTCCTGCAAAGGAAATCTTGCTAAATGAAACTACAGATTTCAGCAAGTGTTTTTGTTCAGAGGTATCAAGGAACTCCAGTTAAAACTTCTCTTTCTGGAAATATTAGCTTGTGTATTGCTATATCATCTCAGTCAAATTTTGCCTCTAAGTATTTGCGTCAAAGAAGAAAGTGAAAGTGAAGTCTCTGTCATCTACCAAGTTCACAATATTGGAAATCTATCTCTACTGCATCTTAAAATAAGCACATTCTAGAGCTCAGCATTTATAATAACATAAAGTGAAAAATAATTAGGTTATGTAGTTCTGTCATGGCACAACCTGATATCTCCCACTCTAAAGGAAACTGGTTGGATCTCAGAAACTAGATGAGCTTCCATTGTCTCCTTGTGGGTTTTATTGATCTATAGACCTGTGTTTTCACTAGTATATGAATGTGTATATGTATGTTTCTGTTTCCATATGTTGATTTTAATATATAAAGATATGTAATATATATAATATTTAATATAGAAATATAAATATTATATATAAATATATAAATATAAAATTTTTGAATAGTCAGGGTAGTTATCCTCTTTTTTTCCTTACATCTAAATTTGTTCTTTTTCTGCCTCTTCTCCAAATCTAATTCCTCTCTCTTGCCGTGGCTGAAACTCCAGTCTAGCTGAAATCAATTGGGTTTTTATCATTGATTTGAAAGGAGTCAAGATGTCACTCATGAAGTTTATACACTGCAAATAGTTACAGAAAGCAAGATTTCACTCTTCTCACTCTCCTAAAACTTCCACATACCATGATTACTCAGACAGCTTTACAGTTTACATTCAGCAAATTTTTATTCCTTTGTAAAAATGACTTCGTCTCCTTCACTCTTGTAATGCTTTTTTTTGCTGAAGTCCAGAACTTATAAAATTCAAACATCCATTTTCTAAAAACAAAAAACAAAACAAAACAAAAATTAGCTAAATCTTAAATACCTTAAACTAATCAAGGGCTCTATTGAACAAAATGTGAAGATTTGGAAAATATTTATTTATTTATTTATTTTTAATACATGGGAACACTGGTGTGTTGCTTCTTAGCTTCATTCACATAAATTGTGATTTAACATCTGTTGAACATGGCTGTTAAGGTCAGCAAGGAATGGTTCTTTCCAGACTTCAGGGAAGGCTACTCATAGGGATTCGGAAAGGATATCTGACTACTGGCTACCTCAGGGCAGCATCAAGCTTCTTTTAAGTGCTAGACTGCATTTCCTGTATGTTACACAGCTACCCTGTGGCAATTCCAAATACAAATCAAGTCTTAAAAAATCAAACTGTGTTAAAATATGTATTTATTTTTTAACAAAAAAAGAAAATAATAACTGTTTTCCCCTCACAAATTCAGTTATTTGTCATAGCTAGTTTTTAGATCAATTGTAAGAGAGTCATGCATTTAAAAGATCACTCTGAGATCAACAGTTCTCTGATGTTACAATTCCAATTACATATTTTCTCTCTTTTCTATCAATGCAGAAAGCAGGTGTACAGTAGCTGCCAGTTGGCTTTTCATGGAAAGAGTATAGTATAATGTAGAACGTTACATCCCTAATTCCTCTGGGTGCATGATGCATAGTACATAGAATTTACTATCTGTCAGAAGCTAAACTAAAAGCTACCAACAAAAACCAAACATTCTCTCCTTATTTTTTTTTTAAGTGTTAGAAGTTCATTGAGCAGAAAATTTTCCAAAGGATCAGATTAAAATAATAGTGAAGTTCTATTAGCTTGATTGAAAAAATGATCTAAGTTTGAACATATTGTCACTTGAAGTTTGGGAGTTTAAGAGATATCTCTCATTAGGGAAAGAGTGTGTAGAAAACACAGTACATCCTCATTTGGAAAAAAAACCCAGTGAAAATTATTCTTTTAACAATGCCCTTATTACTGTTTTTATTTCTGTTTACATTTCCTTTTGTGCAAAATGAGACACAATATCTAGTGTCAGAGATGCCCTGCATAAAATTTTAATAATAGGCAAGTAAATGTAAACAGGCATGCCTAGCCTTTGCTTTTCTGAAATAAAACGCCTTGGATTAAAATAATGTATTTGCAATGAGTGGGAAACAGTTCAGGCAGTTTCTTTAGTTAAATTTAGATTTCCAGTTCTTTTCTTTTTTTTTTTCTCATTTATTCCTGATGTATTACAAATCCTACATAAAGGAAATTCATTATTTTATTTTTTCATTCTAGTTTATCTTTCTAGTTTATTTTTTCTTTCTAGTTTTTAGAATATTTCATAAGAATTAAACTTATTGCCTTTTATAAAATAAGTGTTAATGTAACCTAATGAGAAAGAAAATGCATGGAACCTGTGCAGATTATATCTTTAACCTATATTCTGTTGCTCATCTCTCTTCCTGCCATTCAGTATATGGAAACATTTCATTTTCTTAAGATAAATGTATGTAGACATTTTATCTAAAAATATTTTTTTGCTGGAACACTGTCATGTCCTATGGTAGCTTGTATTCCATGCAAACCTTGATTGTTGAAATGCAGTGTTTGATCATTATTTCAAATTTTTAAAGTTGGGATCTGATATTAGTTGTTTCCCTAGTGTGCTGGTTTCAGCTGGGATGGAGTGAGGAGGCTGTGGGCACACAAGAATTTGGGAGAGGTCACAGCAAGGACAGCTGACACCAACTGACCTAAGGGATATTCCACACCGTGTGGCATCAAGCTCAGTATATACAGCTGGGGAAAGAAGGAAGGGAAGGACATTTGGAGTTGTAGTGTGCGTGTTGCCTAGTCACTGTTATGAGTGATGGGGCCTGACTTTCCTGGAAGTTGCTGGACACCTGCCTGCCCATGGGAAGTGGTGAATGAATTCCTTTTTTTGCTTCATTTGCATGTGCAGCTTTTGTTTTACCTATCAATCTGCCTTTGTCTCAATCCATGAGTTTTGTCACTTTTATCCTTCTGGTTCTCTTCCCCATCCCACTGTTGGGGGTGTGAATGAGTGGCTGTGTGATGTTTAATTGTAGGCTGGGCTTAAACCACTGACAACTGGCCTAACCAGACTACACCTTACCCCAGAAAATGGAACATGTAAAGGCTTCAGTCATCGCTGACACTTTTATTTTTATACTGAGGAGTATTCAGATAAATTCTAAGATAACCACTGTTTATTTTTTCCTTTTTCTTCTTTATTTTAAATTTAACTTTAATATATTTAACTGTATCTGAAGCTGGATTAACTTAGAAATATTGTGACCCTAAACTGGTAGTAAGTAAACTGTTATTGTAAACAGCCAGCAAGAAGTATTATTTACTGTTAGCCACTGTAATCAAGAACATGGCAATGAGAAGGGATACCATAGATAACACCATAAATTAAAAGTATAATTCCCTTCATTTAACCAAATTGAAAATACAGTCTATGTTAAATGAAGACAAATCTGAAAAAATGATCATCTTAGTGATTTTAACAGGTTACTTGTCTTCTGAGAACTTGTCAATGTTTCCTTCATTTTCACTTTTTCCTACAATAGTAATTACCTTAAAATCCCTGACCCTTTATTTACCAATTTATCTATATAGGTGACTTCCTAAGTTCTGCATGTGCTTAAAGAGGCTGGCCATGATATTAAACTTCTGAACTGAGGCAGAGTTGGAAACATAACTATTGGTCAATTTATAGCTCTTTTCCTCTTCTGAAATAATTTTTACTCTGCAAATAAACTTTGAATGTTGGGGAAAAATCTAGCATGTTCCACTGCTAAGCTGTTCTATCTATGACATTTTTAATCTACTCTTTTTTTATTATAGTATGTCAATCCATTTCATTATACCAAGTATAAAACTGAACTAAGACAATTAAGAGATATCCACTGATTTAAAGGAATTATTTTAGTAATGTTAATGGTCTTTTTAGTTAGATAAGGTAACCTTGGAACAAAAGACTATAAGGTTGCCTTAAGAAAATGTATAGGATTATTCTCCTCTAATGTCTTGTTTCCTTCCATAGCTATATTAGACTGTGCTTATGGATGGTGTTATGTCTATGTAAATAGAGTAAGACCATAAATCTTTTCTGAGTGGTCCCACTGTTTGTTATTCAATGTGTCTCTCTGATACAATCCAGTTGTGTGTCTGTTTAGTTCAAACTTCTGAGAAAATGGATAAATTTTGAGAAGCATCTGTGAGAAAGTGCATAGGAAAGAACCATAAACAATGACAAGGGCAAAAATGCAGGAAGAAGCAGGATAATTAAGATAGGACAGCCAATACGTAAGGGATTAAAGACAGGAAGCACTTTATACATTTACAGAAATGTATCAAATCCCAAGGAAAAAAATTACGTGTAATGATAATTTAACAACATCAGAGATCAGCCCATTCCAAGAAGCAAGAAAAGCCTCCCCTTCCTCCTCTGACTAATCACTGTTTCTCAGTACAGATACATGACATGTCTTATCTCAAATAGCAAGATAGTAACTGCTAATCTGGAATTAATTAGTTTTGTTCATCTATTGAATATATTTGCAGAAAAAAAAAGTAATCTTAAACTATGTGAAAAATTATGTGAAAACTTCCCACAAAATCTCTTTGCAACTTGGAAAAGTTGCCTGTATTGTGACTGAGAGAAAAAAATTGTAAGATAATCTGAGCTGGTATCCTATATAAGCAAAATACATTTTACATCTGTGAAAACTGCTAAAAAATTACATTGTTAGAATACTTTAGCCCATTAAACAATCCAGAGTTCTTAAATGACAGATTAAACAATTTTGTGTGACTCATTGACAGACTTCCATCAATTTGACAGTGTCTGTCTTAAATCTTTGGATGTATAGTAATTTTTTTTTTTCTTTCAAGGTTATACAGTAAATTCATTTAAGAAAAATGAATTGTCCGCCTTCTTTTTCTTTTCTTTTTTTTTTTTAATATCTGACTTAAAATACAATTGTTTTTAATAATGTACTTGCCCTTGGTAACTTCTTCCAAATAAAATTAATCTTTGATGGTAGTATTCTTCACATGTTGCATCATGTCATGAAATATAAATGTTCCATCACTATTTTCATGTTACTTTATAGCTGTGGAAGGACTAGAAATTTATTAGCCCTTTTACACTGTCATCATTATCGTGTAGTTCACACAGTGAATAAATGATGAATTGTGGTCACAGAAAGTATTTTATTATTAAGAAAACCACCACCCTGTCAGAAAGTGTGAAAAGCCATAGCTCTGCTTTTACCTGAATCCTAGAACAAGGAAAAAATTAGCTATTTTGTGCTTTTGGCACCATTCAGAGAATGCTGCCACTGTGAACTACAGTTCATCTTGCTCTACACAACCAAATGTGAGAGGGTATATACTTGAAGTTCTGCAATCTCTCATTTCCCTGCTTCACATACATTGCTTGAGGAGCAAGAATATAATTTCTAAATAAAATTTCTAAATAAAAAAATGAAAAAAGAAGAAAAATTAGGAAGCACAAGTGTCACAGGTCTTAATATTAAACAGGAATGATGACAACATTTGCTAGCAGAATTATTTTCATGTTTTCCCTATTTCACAAATTGTATTTTTATATATATAAGTTTATATTTCTTGTCCTATGAATGTGAATATTAAATGAGGTACAGGAGTTAATTATCATGTTAAATTAATTTTCCTGTCTGAAACCATGTGTAGTAACAAGCCAGAACAGCTTGCAAGTTTAGGCTTTGTGAAGGGAGAGAGGGAGGGCAAGAGAGAGGGCAGGAGGGAAGGAAGAAGTAGACAGACAAAAGTTTAATACACGTAACTTCTTCTTGGCCAGTGTTAATATTACACTAAGACACTGTTTGTAGGATTGATGCAAGAGTATATGTTTTAATAAGCAGCATGTGAAAGGAATATGTGTGCCATGAGCATACTACTCATCCTTTCAGAAAACAACTTAAATACAAATGGTCAATGATTAACCTGTTATTGTTATATATCCCACAGCAATGTCAATAAGATAGTTTCCAATTCCTTTATCAAGATTAGATTATTAATACATGAAATTGCAGGCATAAATCTACAAGAATCAGTTCAGTCAATCAGTATCTGAATTATAGCAAGAGTTGATATGACAGTCAACAAATATTCACAATTACACCTAATAAGCTCACAGGGATAATTTTCAAATGCGTCTTCTATACAGCCTACTACATGAAAACACATGTGCGAAATATGTCGTTATGAATGTTGATTGGTAGAAAACAAGCGTAATCTTAATCTGCAGCTATAAATATCATAATTAAGCATCGTGTTGTATTGACTGCTCAGAAATACTAGAGAGATCAAAATGACTTGATTACTATAGTAATTATTTAAAAACTGGCTAGATAAGATGCCATCATAACACTGATTGATGTATGGCTATTATGTTGAAAAGGCACAGGCTTCATAAATAATCATGAAGGGCAATGACAAGGGTTATGATCAGACACACTTTTGGTGTCTCTATTAGCTCTATTTTATCAAATAATATCAATTACTAAAAGTTGTTCTTGATGCATACTTTGAGTGAGGATTGCAAGAAGATGACAAGGATCATGCTTTAAAAAAAATATGAACTTTGCCATAGATCTTCTGCAATCAGTTCGGTGTATATAAATCTTATAAAACTTATGATTAAGGATCCACTCTTCTAGGCCATCTGAAAAATAACCATAAAACCCCAAAAATTTGTCTCAGAAGAAATGTAATGTATCAGCATTTCGTGGGACAAACCTATTATTTAACATTCTTCAGAACAGAAGGTCAATCCTGATACCATAATTCTGTGAACACTTTCACTTATTAGTTTCTATAGAAATAGCATATATACACTTTATGATTTAAGTATCTCTTTGCTGTTAGTTATCTCTAAAGTGTTAAATGAAAATGCAGTTCTAATACATGAAACTCTAGGAGATGGTTAAATATTATATTAAAGCTATGTGAATTCCACGTAAAGTTTTGTAATTTTTAAGCAATGTACCCTTAGTACTGATCTATTCCATATACAAGAGTAGAAAGGCTTGCTATTAGGCTAATCAGGAATATGCAAGCAATTTTTTTCTTTACAAAATGTTGATTCATCAAAACATATCTTTTTTAGTAGAAACATACAGATTTTGAATGTTACTTTGATCACAAAACATTTCCTAATCCTTTCTCCCCACACATCCACACCCAAATCACCAAATCACATATCCAAGCCATGGGTCATATTATCTTTTTAGGCAATCAGTCTTTTACTGTTTGAAACTATTTTCTGACACTTTTCTGTTCAGCTAGAGTTCATCCTATCCTTTACTTTCACTTAAAGCTACATGCTTTTTTTGCATATAAGTTCTTGGATTTAACTGGTGGGAGAAGACAGTGGGGAAGTATATGGAAAGTTCATCAAAGGCAAAAAATTACTTTGAACAATTCTTTGCAAGGAGTATAGAGACAGAGAGAACAAACTTTCTATTGCAAGGGCTTTGCTTGCAGCAGAATGAGAGTAGCTCCTAGAATAAAGACGTTCAGCTGTAGGGACCCTCTGAGTCAGGAGCACCACTCAAGGGGTATTGATGAGTCATCATGATTATTCTTTGAACAGAGTGCTACAGCCAAAAGCCAAGGAACGGCCAACGTCTAGTAACAGGAGTGATGGGCCTTGACTCCAGAGAATTGAAAAACAAAGAATGAACAGCACAAAGAATAAATAATTCCACAGAACTAACAGGAATAAAAGCTCTTGTCTTAATCGTGGTGGGAGGAGGAGGTAACATCCTTCTTGGATTGTGTTCTAGGCACCATGATTTACACATGTACCTTACATCCCTAACTTCTTTGAAGCTTTTCTTCTACAGAACCTCACGTTCTCCTGTCAATGCCTTTACCAAGTTCTTACTGTAGGTGCACCTACAGTCAGTGAGTGTAACATTTTGCAGGCCAAACACACTGTAACCAAGGCCTGTGCAGTGGGCAGCCATAACTCAAGAAATAAGAGAAGAGATTTTCTTAGGGATGAAGATAAACTACACAAAGCTTCTTGTCAATTCACAGGAAAGGGCACAAACTGCATAGGGAGAACAGTCATAGTAATAACCATGCATGTCCAAAAGGGATGTCTGATCATAAGAGAACTGATTTGCAAGAGGATATGAAGATATTTCCTACTCTCTCTTATACCAAATGTGAAACAATAGCAATGACTTAGACTTGTTCAAATACCTGTTCCCTAAGGGAAAGGACCAGAAAGGGGACTGTCATAAAAGTTCTTTTAAAATATCCTGCCAACTGCTGCTGCAGCTGCTCAACTGATTTTAACACCCTTCTGCATTGTGCAAACTCATAGCTGGGAGGTCGATTGGTCAGACAACCATTCAGAAAAAAACAACACAGAAGAATAGTAATATGGCTCAGATACTGAGGAGATGGGGACACTAATTTGTTGTCTTCTTCTTGAGAAAGATAGAAGATCCATATGGTTCTTTATACAAGAGTTCAGAGTTGGGGAAGGAAAAGTTTATGAGTTCTCTTTTCTTTATAATATTGTGAACCATCTGTCTAGTAGAGATATTTGGCACCAGGTAAACCTTATCTCACCCCCTAAAGCTTCCCAATCCCCACTCCATCCCAAACCAAACCAACCAACCCAGTCCTAGGGAGACATTAGTAATTTGTGCACCAACTTTCTCAATCTGTAGATTCACAAATACTTTACTGATTTACTCAAACAATAATTATCAGATGTTTAATTTCCATCAGAAAAACATTGAAGTTAGACATTATCAACACTTAATATTGCAAAGCTGACACTTCATGTCAACTAGAATATTTAATATGTGAGTCTAGGACCCCTATGATACAGTCAGCAGGATCTATCAAACAAAAAATGTCTTGAATAAAACAGTAATTGCATGAGGTGGTGTTGACTTACATTGCCATCACATTGTTTTCAGCTATTGACTGTGAAAACCAACAGTGTTTGAATAGTGTCAGATTTTTAAAGCCTGAAATAAGAAGCAGGAGAGAAGTTTAACAGTTATGACACTCTTAAGGGTCTGGGATCTCAAAATTACACTGACTGAAACAATTGTGTTTATTTCAGCACTTTGGTATATGTGATATAATTTTATAAAAACATGTTATATTTTCCGGATATAATTTCATTAATGTTGGAAAATATTTTTATATAATAATAACTTTAATACTGCATTACATTAAATATTTAGATTAATTATTATAGGAGGCAGTTGCTATAAACATTTATTACATGTTTGCAAAAATTATGTTTTGGCTTCATTAATGAAATTTTTTTTTGGAGTGAAATATTCTTTTCTGGAATGAAATATTTATAGAATTTTTTATATAACAAGGCAGATGGATTACTCTGAAAGTTTAACAGGTACATGCTATTTAGAGTCTCATAGAACACAAGTCTTGATTACTGTGACTAAAATGGCAGATGTTACTCTTCATTTCCAGAAGCAATCTCAGATTTTGCTTGCCTTCTCATTCAAATGTTTTCTTGAAAGACATGTTAAATTAGCTTTCTATTTGGCTTTGAAAATTAATCCTATTATTTTTGCAAGCATATTTGTTTTGAAGACAAATGGAACTAGATGAACACTGATATATTTCATGAGTTGTATTTGATAAAAACACCATAACATAATTCCCACTAATGTCTGCAAGATTTGTTCCTTTGGTAGCTGTATCTGTTAAGGCTGTTGTCTTGCACAAAAAAAAAATGTAGTTGTAATATTTCACTCTTTTTCAGGTGTCTAGGGACCAATATTAATAATACGCCCAAACTTGATGATTTATTTTCAATTTCATTTGCATTTTGGTTCTATTTTCCTAAAGTCACACAAGTTTATGAGAAATTATTCTTTTCCATATCTCATTTTTTTTTAGTAGTTGTCATTGTAAAGAATGTCTCTGGAAAGAAGGGCCAGATCCTTCACAGAGGAGGTTAGCTAACATACTTAAGTACAGAGCTTTGTCCTTGCAGAGAAGGAGCAGCCTGAGGGAAGTTTTCAGGACAGTCTGAAATGTCCACCTAGAGAACCCCTGCACCAATTAAACTGTGAGTGTTGCTAAAAGTTCAATGAGTTATCCAGTACCAAGTTGCTCCATTGTCTCAAACCTATCTATTATCTCGTATATGAAGATGTCTGGCTGGGCTGTTCTGGGACCACTCAGAATACTAATTTTCCTCAGGAGTATTCAGATTTTTGTTTAAATTGTGCATTTGGAATATTATCCATTAGATTTTTTTTTTTAAATAGATTACATATCCTACAGCTGTAAGTGGCACACACAGAAGAAATACTAATCCCTCATCCCAGCATGATTTTATGGCTGAAGAACGTGTCTGCCCTCAACAACCTGCAGAACCTCGTAGATCTCAGAGTATTTTCAGATTACCATTTAAGAATAGTGTGGCTCTTTATACTGAGAAAGTTACATTTTTTCATTTGAAAACTGGGTTTTCAGTATGTACATTATCAATTTGCTTTTTCCTCCTCCTGTAAACAGTGCAAGTGTATCTGATACCAATGCTTCATTTGACCCTTCCAGCAAAAAATAAGATTAAAATATTAATGACATCAAGAAAATAAGTGTGACATTGTCCAGGTTTCAGCTAGAGTAGAGTTAATTTCTTAGCAGCTGTTAGAATGCTGTTTTGTATTGGGAATGAGGATGATATTGATAATACACTGATATCTTGATTTTTTGCTGTCATGTTTATCCTAAGGACTTCTTCCTTGTCTGGTGCTCTGCCAGTGAGGAGGTATACAAACGAAATTGGGAAGGAGCATAGCTGGGACAGGTGACCTGAACTGACCAAAGGGGTGTTCCACACCACAGAGCATCATGCCCAGTACATAAACCGGGGGAGTTACCCAGAAGGCCAGGTAATGGATTTGGAGAGTCTGGCATGAGTCAGTGGGCAGTGAGCAACTGTATTGTGTATCGCTTGTTTTTCCCTTTTTACTATCATTATCATTTACCATTATTACTGCATTTATTTTCAATTACTAAACTGTTTTTATCTCAACATAAAGTCTTACTTTGATTCTCCTGCCCATTCCAGTGGGGTAGGGAGGAGAGAGGAAGGGTTAAGTGAGTGATTGTGTGGTGCTTAATTTCCAGCTAGGGTTAAACCATGACAGACGTGCTGACATGAAATAATCTCGAATACCACATAATAAGCAGGAATAGACTAATAGCATCCAAGAGAGAAGACAAAGAGGATGCTGAAATTTCTTAGCATTTGTTTACACAAACATGTTAGACTTTACACTTCCTTTATATTCAACTGATTATACCAAATGATGTCTATAAGATAGGTAAAAATGACATTGTATGTAAACACTTCTATGTTTCAATAACACTCTTTTCCAACTTGTACTTACAAATCTGTTAAAATATTTGAACTGTTGAATAGTTTGTTTACTCCTGCATGGATCTTTAAAAGTGTTCGTGTTTATGGATGTATATATATATATATATATATACAGTATATTGCATATATATAGTAAATGAATTTTTCTTTAAAATTGAACTATTTCCTTAAGATTGGATTAAGATTAAAAATCTTTTAATGTATTTTCCATTTTTCTTAATAATCAGAACTTTTAAATGTATTATTTCCTATTCAATTATAAAGCTGCATAGAAAAACTGCATATGTCATGGTCTACCACTAACTGAATTTTTTACAAATTATTTGCCTTTAGAAAAGTCCTTTGAGATGAAGTCTTTCTTGAATAAAACAGGCATGAATTTACACATTTTTTTTTAAATACATGTAAAAAGAAAATCATGGAGTTTAAAAACCTTGCTTTTGTAATGACAGCTGACAAAAACAAGTAATAAACAACAGATATCCTTAAAATACTCATACAATAACTTTTTTTTGAACATTCACATTTTATTTTCCAAACCAGAAGAACACTAATACAAGCACTAGGTTATCTCAGAGGCTATAAAAGTCCTCAGCATCCAGTGAAAACTTATTATTTTCGAAGCAAGTTCCATTATTAAAAGCAAACAAAGCAAAATAATGCTTCTTTCCATGACCAGAGTTTAAACATTCTCACTTCCAATTTGTGAAATAAAATTTTTAGTAGACATATTAGTGTTCTTGCTCATCTCCTTATGACATAATAATTAAAATTCTATTTCTGCACAATTTTAAATAATTTGGTGTAATATAAAATATTCCTCCCACTACCACCTTTATTTCAGAGAAACCTTCATTCTTCAGTATGCACTGATAATCTGTTCTGCCACATCACTTCATAACTTGCAGGGAAGAGCTTTAAGATTTTCTTTTGTCTCTGACACTGGCTTAGTTAGTCTTAAGTACACTGTTACTATTTGTTATCGTCTTTTGACATTGACAGAAAGAGTAACACTATGGGGCAGAGGTTAACTTCAAGTGCATGGTGTAAGTCAAAAGCAATACAATGTCGGTGTTTCTTAGGTCCCAGGCCGTTGAGAACAGCAGTAATGGAGAAAGCTGTTTCCAACAGCACGAGGAGTCACCTGCAGCAGGGTCATAAAGGGCAAAAATTCCAGCTCCTTCACCTTGACTCCTGTTTGGAAAGTTCTGATTCTGCATTACTACACATCCTGCATATGTTTTCAACCTCTCTTTTTGCCCTTGGCCTTTATGACCTTGCCGCAGTACAAGCCAGTGGAAATGCCCAAGGCAGCTGGCAGTGCAGGAAATCATTCACAACATGAGAAATTTTATACTTACTTCAAAGTGAAGATCTTATGGTCTCTTAGGAAAATGGTTGCTGGTTTAGAGGAAGGTTCATAACTGTGGGGGAACAAAACTGTGGGTGACATTATCAGTCACACAGGTTCCAGGGGAGATTTCAGACCATGATCTATGCCACAGATTCATACCAGGTATTCTTATACACTTTAACTCTGTATAATTTGGTTCTAGGGGAAAAAACCAACCAACCAAAAAAAAAACCCAAAAAACCAAAAAACCAACCAAACACCAAAAATGGGGAGGCAGAAAGCAGTCTCTTATAGGAACCTATGGAAGTTTTCTACCACTAAAACAATCTAAAATTCTCCTCTAGATAATTAGATCACAAAAGTTAATGGAATAGAAAAAAAAAAATCCCAACTTCTATAAAAAACCCTACAACTTTGAAAAGTAATAACAATTCATTCCAAACAAGAGATTCAAATCTACACCATCATGTACAAGGTCTAATCCATGGAGTCTCTCTGTGCCCTGTAGTCCTACAGAAGTAATGAAAACACAGGCTAAAAATGCAAAGAGATAATTTTTAGATTTTGTTTGCCTTGTAGTCCTCTGGGCAGTCAGTCTCTGAAGTACAACCATTCAATTCTTGTGTTACCATAAAAGCACAACGTTTAGGTATAGACAAAATAATTTTAAATATTACTTTTCTTTCTTTTTTCTTTTTGTCCTTTTTTTCTTTTTTTTTAATACCCTTGAATAATCCCTGTGGAAAGCCATATTAGTACTTGGATTGTCTATAGTTCTCATCAGCTGAATATCAGGATGCCTATTGTCACAGTTCAGTGTATATTCCAAATATGAAAGTGCTCAGCTCAGGATAGAAGTGTCACTGTAAAGGAAAATCAGAGTGCTTTAGGGAAGACTTTGTTCAATAATCACTGCTTCTGACTGCAATCTGTGAAACTGTTTTTTAACAAAACTTGCAGAATAAAGCCAAGCACAGATATTTCTCCTTTTTATTTGTAGGGGGTTTTTTCAGTACCTTTTCTTTTTTTAATCTTTGTTGCCCATATTTCACATACTAAAATCTGAAAGGATTTTTGTAATTGTTCATGGAAGAATGAAAGAAGAATGACTTATAGAAGCCAGTTCCTCACTTGGATGCATAAAATAAAAAGTAGTCATAAAAAAGCACAATGTTAGTATGAATAAATCCTATGTATACAAATTTTCAATACCAATATCTAAATAATTCAGCCATTGCTAAAGATTACAAGGCAGAGGTGTTTAATGCATCCTTTGCCTCTGTCTTCAACATGGATGATGGACCCACAGAGTCTCAGTGCCTAGAGCCGGAGGACCATGACTGTGAAAATGATCAGCTTCCAGTTAAGCCTGAAATTGTGTGTGATATACTGCTACAGGATAAGATGGATCCTTACGAATCTATGGAGCCAGATGGGATTAATCTAAGAACCCTCAAGGAGCGAGCTGATGTCATCACAAAGTCTCTATCAATGCTTTTCAAGCAGTCTTTGGAATCCAGAGTGGTCCCAACTAACTGGAAGCTAGCAAAAGTTGCCCAGATTTGCAAAAAGGGCAAGAAGGAGGACCCCAGGGACTACAGGCCTTTAGTCTCACTTCAGTGCCTGATGAAGCTATGGAGAAGATTATTCTGGGAGGTATTGAAAAACACCTGAAAGACAACACAGTCATTGGTCACAGCCAGCCACAGTCATTGGTCACAGCCACTTCATGAGAGGAAAGTCCTGCTTATCAAATCTGATTTTCTTTTATGACAAGGTAACCTACCTAGCTGATCAAGGGTAGTCAGTGGATATAATCTTTTTCGATTTCAAGAAAGGTTTTGATACTGTCTCTTGTAGTATCCTTCTGGACAAATTGTCCAGCACACAGCTGGATAAACACATCATATGATGGGTGAGAAACTGGCTCACAGGTTGGGCACAAAGGGTTTTAGTGAATGGGGTGACATCAGGCTGGCCACCTGTCAGTAGGTGGGGTTCTGCAGGGCTCCATTCTTGGCCCTGTGCTCTTCAATATACTCATAAAGGACTTGGATGAAGGACTGGAAGGGATACTAAGCAAGTTCACAGATGATACAAAACTGTGAAGCATTGTTGTTGACTCTCTCCAAGGCAGGGAGACCCTGCAGAGAGACCTCAAAAGATTAGAGGGCAATCACCAACCATGTGAAGTTTAACAAGGAAAATTGCTGGATTCTGTACCAGGGATGGGGCAACCCTGGATATACATACCGACTGGGGAATGAGAGGCTGGAGAGGAGTGCCAGAGAAAGGGACCTGGGGGTCCTGGTCAACAGAAAGTTGAACATGAGTCAGCAGTGCCTGGCAGGCAGGAGCGCCAACCCTGTCCTGAGGGGCACCAGGCACAGCATCACCAGCCAGGCAAGGGAGGGGATTGTCCTGCTCTGCTCTGCACTGGGGCAGCCTCACCTTGAATATTGTGTGCAGTTTTGGGCACTGCAATATAAGTAAGATATGAAGCTCTTAGAGAGAATCCAAAGGAGGGCAACAAAGATGGTGAAGGGCCTCGAGGGGAAGCCATGTGAGGATTGACTGAGGTCACTTGGTCTGTTCAGCCTGGAGGAGACTGAGGGGAGACCTCATTGCAGTTACAACTTCCTGGTGAGGGGAAGAGGAGGGACAGGCACTGATCTCTTCTCTGTGGTGATTTAATTGATGGAATTAATGACAAAGAATAATGATAAATTCTGTCCATCTTGGACTTGCCAGATCAGATCGATATCAGAAAATAGATTTAGATGAATATATGTTACTAGGTGCAAACCAGGAAAAAAATTCTCAGTACTATACAGAGGATCAAGCTATATTATCTGATTAATTCTTCTGGAATTAAAACATTTATTTCTTTAAGACTATCTTTGAATGCATTAACAATAATAATTGACTTTAATAAAGCAATAATCTAATCTAGATTACAAATTTCCAAGTATTTTCTAAGTAAAAACACATTAATCATTGCATATTACACTGTATTAATTGATATTTAAAAAGAGAATAAAAATCTAATAAGAATGAAAAATTTGAGTTAGTGACTGAACAAGTAGTGTCTTTTTCTAAGCCATATCTTGTTTTCTAAAACTGAACTCTGATCCAAAAATTTTATGTAAGAAAACAAGAACAGAAAGTTACAGTGGCTGGAAGTTGACTTATTTTTTTTAAGATAGAACAAAAGTAATAAACAAAAAAATCTTCACATTTTCAGAATATAAATATGTTTTGCTTTCATATGTTTCAAATCCTCCATTAAATTCACCATTATTTCACAAAGAGACGATCTTTTTTATATGTCAAAAAAAGGTATTACTTTTTCTTTTTCCCCCTTCTCCTCTTTTCTTATTTCCTCAGCTGGAAATAAAAAAATATTCTTGAATAAAATGATGTTTGTTTTCCTAAGTCATTTAACATGTTTCAGGAGTTTGTGGTAATGCTAACTCCATTCCAGTGTCAAGTATGTTAAAACACAGTAGTGAAAAACCTCAACCTCTCCACCATTCCAGCAGAAAAAATTCTAGCTCAAATTTCACATTTCACTCTCTTTCATTTAGACAACACCAAAGATTTCTTAATGCATCTTTAGAACAGCAGGAATGTTGTGAGCTGTTTTCTATGGAGTTTTTTTTGTTGCAGATTTTTTGTTATTTTGGGGTTTTTTTATTATTACCACTATAAAAAGTCATAAATTTTTTATCTAACTAAATAAGTATAATGTAGATTATTTTTGTTGGCGTCAGATATTTTTCAAATTTTCATTTTTAATTGTCCTTGCCTTAACAGTCTGAGGAAATAGTAAACATGCTCAAGAGAAGAAGAGAAGGCACTGCAAAACCTGCATTATTTTTTTGACTGAAATTTTTGGTGCATTTATGTCTTCTTTAACTTTGGTAAGCAACTTAATGTGTTCATAGATTAATGTTGTTCAGTGCTGTCCTTTTGGCTACTATGAAGCTGCAAAATATCTCATGCTTCAGGCATATCAGCTGAAATCAGTTCAAGATCCTTGCTGATTATACTTTCAGAAAATCATGTGCTTATGATAACACTGGTTTTGTCTGTTTGTTTATAAATCAATGGAAAAAAGGACATCAACTACTATGTCCTGAATGAATATGTGCTATTTGGGAGAACTGAATAGTTTAGATTATAAATTTGCAATCAATGATCTATCTGGAATGATTTTAGAGTGAAATACAAATTACATTTTGTGGTTGTAGACTGGTAAATTTACTATCTGCATTTAAGAAAAAGGGGAGGGAAAAAGTGATACAGGTAAACAGAGGTCCATTCATCTGACTTGTATGCTTTAAGGGAAATTTAAAAATAAAAATAAAATGAAGTTCAGGTATGGAAGCAGCTGAAAAAGCTTATAAAATACATATAAAAGTAATTTTTACCAGACAAAACCAAACTTTCTTTTAGTAAGTTTGCTGATTTACTAGACAAGGAAAAAGAGATAGCACTGGGTCCTTTTCTGTACTTTCTTATAGTTTTCCTCTTTTTTATTGTTGACAAGATCATAAACGGAGGAAGAAACAGGTTAATTAGTGCCCCTTAATTTTTCCTTATCCTTTATTACAGATCTTTTCAAATTTACAGAAATTCTACATTGAAAAATTGCTTATAATACTACTTGTTGAAGCATAAACAGTTTTTAGTATTATTGTTTCCTGTTCGATGACTCTCCAAATATTTGTCTCAGGGCCATTGTTCTGATGATGACGGCTACATTTAGGATCTCAGTATATCCACTCTTACACAGAAGAAATTTGGAAGAATTTAAAGTACAATACTAGGTAGACTAGATTCCCAGCTTTGCAGGTTTGGAAACTTTGTCTTAAATATCCCATGTTAAAATTATTAAAGATCTGAGTTCTGGGCTTTGGTTTTCAATTTCAAAACTTCTTGGTTTTATCTGAGGCTGCCAGAGCCATTAAGTATAAAACGGTTTAAAATTCCTAATTTGAGTGGAATTTCTTGAATGGTCTTTGGTAGAAAAGCAGAAAGCTTATTTTGAAAAGCAATCAGTGCAGACTAGAGACTCCAGAGGGGTGGGGTGTGGAGCAGTGCATGTCCCTCTTTCACAGAACTTGCCCTGTTCCCTGCCTGGCACACACGCACACTTCAGTTGTTTTGAGCCAGTAATCATTTTCTCCAGTCTCTCACACACAGCATGCTCTTCACTTAAACGTGTTTGAATAGTTTGTTGAATTATGTTCCAAGGGTTAGATACAGAATTAATGTAATTCTGCATGTAGCTTAATGATGGAAAACACAATTCAGGTGGAATTTAGGTGTCTTATTCCAAAGTAGTCATCCACAAAAAGCTATCCAACAGCTTTAATTTGGTATGGAGAACCAGATTATACCTGAAACCATCTGAAATACACATATTTGACAGCCTGACAAGAAGATGATGTACTGAGTATTTGTCTGAACAGTTCCAACATATAAGAAATCAGCAATTATTTCAGCAGAACTTAGAGAAGCCATTCCAACAGTATAGTTTTGCTGATAAATTCCCTGCCAGACTTCTAAGAATTGTTCTAATAACTTGTCTGGAAACTGAGCAACATGAAGTTTCAAACTTTTCAAACAAAATTTTAATATTTACTTTTACTGAATTAAGAGTTTTTGAAGACAAAGAGCCATTCCATTAAAGTGAGGCTCCTAATGTCTTTCCCATTTTGTCTCTCTTTCCAAGAGAACAATCCTTTTCAAATTAAAAGAAAGCTGTTTCTCATATCATTCAATATTAGACCTCAGGTTCAATGTGTTCTTACTTTGGATGCAAATGCAGGAAGAATAGGCACAAACTCTGCAACAGAATCTCCTTGGAGCAACCAGAAGGATGGTTGCAATTTGAAAATCTTTTGAGTATTTTTATTTGTAAATTCTTGCGGTGGTTGAAACTGCCACTGTTTTAAGGTTTTCTCCCCCTTTGGTGTATCCTGCGGTTTTGCTTAAGGTTCTCCCCCTGAGTTAATGTAATGGTTGATCTCCCGGTTGGTGTACACCCTATTATGTTAATCCCTCGGTCAATCACTTGTAAACCCTTCCCCCAGTTCTGGAAAGGTCTCTCTTGTTCAGTTCCCCATTGGCTCCGGCTCCCTTTCTCCTCCCCTCTCCTTCCCCTATTGGATGTAACCCTGTCACTCCACCTTATCTCTGCCCCTGGACCCTCACCCCATTGGACCCTGATGCTCTCTCTGCCCCTTTCTTCCCCCGTATAAAATCTTCTGCACGAGCTAGCTGGTGTTTCTTCATCACGGGAATTTTTTGACTGTAGATCTCCAATAAACCTCGGAATGCCAACCGAAGAACCCCTCCCGCCTCTTTCTCTCCGCTGTTTGCTCGGATCGTGTGTGTGCGTGTGCCTGCCTGCACTCACCTCGCAGGGAGTGCCTGGTGTGTGCCAAGGGATTTGTGAATCCCGCAGGAGCGGCTCGACAAGGGACGCTTCCTGGAAGGTCACTGTGCCTGGACCTCGCCCCCTCACACCTTTCCTGCCTCGAGAAAAGGCGCTAGTGACAGCAAATCAAATAAAAGTTTGGTTAACAGAGATTTCTCATTCTTGTGGCCTCGTTGGGACTATTTCTTCAAAACAAGGTATAAGATCACATCTGTGTATGGCAGCATTATGTCAAAAAGTAACACAACACATATCAGAAGACAGGCAATCTAACTGGACATCTGGAAAATGTCTTCGTCTGCTGCCATTATACTGACATTTCTATAGTAAACATTTTATTAATTCTATATTTTGAATTATCGATGCTCTTGGCAAGAAAGTAAAAACTTACAAGGGCTGCAAAAGTTGATTCTCACACTGATTATAATTTTTTAATATATATTCAAATAACTAAATTAATGTGTTCTTATGGACCTGGCAAAATGTCTTCATATATATGTGATGCATACAAAGCAATTTTCCTGTGGCTCTCCAGTCATTCACATGGGAAAGTGTTCACAACAAGAAGAAAGTTAACACAGTCTGTGTGTATCAAAAGGAGATACAAAAAAAGTTTGTCTCTCTTTCTTTAAGTTTTTGTCAGCAATTTACAATATTTTATTTTCATTTACCCTATTTGTTAAGAACTATGACACGGTAAGAGCTAAAATACGGTTTCTTATACAGAAAAAGAATCGCCAGAAATTTTTTTACTATGTCTTATATTTTTTATTTTAGATTTGATTCCTTTTTGTTCCAGATTTGATCCTTCTCAAGTCAAACTGGATAGATTTTCTGATTTATAATGCAGAACTGAAGCATAATTTCATGAGACAACCCCTAGCTAGCATCAATCTGAGCATTTGCATCATGCTGTGATATGCCATAAGGAATGGTGAACTCAGGTCCGAAAAGCAGGATAGTCATTGGAGGGTGACACTGTGCCTGGACTAATCAGCTCTATTTCTCAACATGTTTAATTAAAATAGACACATTCCAAAAATTATGCAGATGCACTGCTATATATGTGGAGGTGATATTTCTATAACATACTCCACCGCGCAGTGTAAGCAAAATCTTCTTTTAATGTGGAACTTGCATAGCATTTGGGTACCTCAGCCTAAAACTTATTCACCTGCTGTGTCAACTTCAGAATTACGGGAATTTAGAGCCTTAAAGTGTCCATAGGGACTGAAATACATCTTCAAAAATGTTTCAGTTTTATAAATTTGAATTATATTATTATTGATGTAACAGGGATTCGAAAATACTGCAGTCTTCCATTGAAAATTCTCAATTACGCATTTTTGAAATGTGTCTAACTATTGAGCAGCAGTGGACACTTCCCCAAAGACAATCATAATATTTCTGGCAGTAGCTTCTGCAGTTTTCCTTAGGAGGCTGTATTTTCCTTTCTTGTGATAGCATCCTTGGACAACTTGCCCAGAAAACAGATGAGCTGTGCAAGGATGCTATCTCCAACTCACTGGGAAATTAATAATTTTTTTTTTTCTCAAGGATATTTTAATGATTCTTGAGAGAATGATTTTATCAGGGAGGAGGAAGTGTTGGCCATGTCCCAGTGAACCCCAGCAAGTAAAGCAGGGCAAGTCCAGGAGTGTCAGCTAAGGTCAGTCAAGAATCCAGGTCACAGGACAAATCCCTAGGGATTAGCAAGGTTGCACTGTGAAGCTGAGACAGGAATTCCAGAAGATAGAGAGAATTCCAGGCCTCTCAGTGGTAGCCAGGTAGGATTAGCCACAGTCCTGTGACCATCAGGAGTCCATAATAAGAGGGCTGATTTGAAGTCAAACCAGGCAGTCACATTTGTGGGTGACATTCAGAGTCTGGATCAACAAAGGATGTGGCTCTGTATTTGTGTAGCTGCAGCATAGCCTGAGAATGGACCAAAAGCAAGAACCTATCTGAAAGGCACATCCTGAGAAAAAGGAAAATGTGAGGGCCACTTCAAGGGCTCTCAGAGCTTTTTGGCCATTGTGTAGCCCTTTGCAGCTTGGCACAGCAGCAATATCAAAAGTCTCCCTGAGTCCAAGCAACTAAAGCCCCAGGAGTGTGGGTTTATACTTGGAACACTGGCAGATTTATCCAGTGGAGGAAGTTAGGAAAGCAAAGGCTCTGGTAAGAAGGGCAGCTCCTGGAACTTACAGAGAAGCTATGTCACTGTAGAAGAGGTTTAAAACTACTCTGAAACCAAAGTATGATTCTTGTATTAGGGCAAACATCGGAAAAGGGGGCGTATGGATGCTTCTCTTAAAGTGTTTCACGTATCTTTTGTTATCGACTTAAGTAGAGAAAAAACTCCAAAATCAAGAACTGGTGCAAGAATTATCTTTCAGTGAGTGTCAGCAAGAGCTTCAGCAAGTAAGCTACATATTCATATTTTTGTTTTGTCTTTTGAATCAATAATCTTGACTTTTCCCCGCTGCAGTAGCATTCATTAGGTAGAAGTAGCAGAAATTGATCTTCAGTATCTTTTTCAGCCTTTGACCACTATGGTCTAACCATCTTGATAAATTCTGGGTCTCCAGAAACATTAGCATGTGTTTTAAAAAGATTACTTGTCTGATTAAAAAATATTAAACTGTTGATAATACACAAATCTATTAACATTCTGTTACCCTAGTGTAATCTGCTGGTGTAAAATTTTGGCATGTTAGCAAGTGTGAACACTTGTGGAGAGAATCGGAAACAGTTTGAAGTGAACAAAAGTGTGAAAAATAAATGACTAGCAGTAGAGCTTTGTTCCTCAAAATCTTGGTCTTTAAATCACTGATATTAACAAGAACATAATACAATTATGTAGTAAGTAGTGTTATAACTTCATGCCTCAGGCAAAACCAAGGTGTTCTCTATTTTTATTATTATGTCCTTTATTGAGATTAATGATTCTGTTATTGCACAAATGCAGAATAGAGGATAGATTTCACTTTGAAAACCATAATACAGTATCTCAGTCAAAGGCATTTAGAGTGAAATGCTTTCCCATGTCTTAAATTTGGATATGATTTATACGTGTATTTTTATAGTGTATATTTTTTTAATTGTAACTCTTTTGTTGTGACAAACAGCATATTTCAAGAAAGGAATTATTCACATGTTGAAACATTCTAGACAACTTTATTTTTTACCAATAGTCCAATTATGCTAGAGTCCTTCTGCCCTCAAGCACTAATTATGTTAATAAGAATTGTTAAACAGTACAGTTAACTACTAGACTTTCCTAAGAAGAGAGCAACCTTCTAAATGAGTTTTTTTATATGATTCTAGGTAGTTAATATTTTTTAGGTTTGGAAATACATATTTTTTATCATTTCCAAGGGGAATGATGTTCATATGTGTTACATTTATATTGCTTTATTTTCATTTTTAGGGCATCTGGTTGAAGATGAAGGACGTATGATTCACTTGTGGAAAAATAAAATAGCTTTTGGAAAAGGCTTTAGTAAAAAGCCAGAAATTCACATAGCTGCATGCGGTATGTAGAAATGATTTGCTAATGATCAGAGTGGCCTTAAATTACCTCTGGTGCTTCATCAGTATGCTGTACTCATTTGCATAGCCCAGTCAACAATGACAGCATAATACAGTATATAAAATTATTATACTAGCAGTTTTCTGAAGGAAATGTGGTATTTCACAAAAAGTCCCATCCAAAGCAAGGTAGAAATCAGAAATAGTCTATCCTTTAAATTCAATGTGATTTTGATGATGACTAAACTTACCCAAAATAAAATAAATGTAGTCCCTCACATGAATAACAAAAAGTGGTAGAATGCAAAGGTTTGTCATGTTCAATGTCTACATACACCAATGATATCTTAAAGGCAGAGAAGGCTCAAGCACTGCAAATGGTACTGGTTATTTTTCTTAAGAAAAATTGTAAAGAAAACCAAGCTATCTTCTGAATTAATGTAACACCCGTTTCACCATGAAATACAAAAGCAAACAACTTGTTTTTGCCCAGACAGGTCTTCTCTGAAAATTTTAGTTTTCATAAGAAAAGTCTAAACATTTTTTTTCTAGTGTTTCTGCTTTTTATTTTGGTTGACAATTTTAAACAGTCTCAGCAACATTTTCTCCCCTTTTGTCTTAAGAGGGAAAACATGTTAGAACTTGAGGATTCATCTTGTACTAGGATGACAAGTTTATTTAGATTCTGATAGTTTATTTTGCTCTTAAGTATATAGATGAGGAACACACAAACTGTCTTTCAATAGAGCTTTTTTTGTATTTAATATGACTCTTCTGTCCAACAATTCAACCCCATCAGCCCTTGCCTTATCTACCACACGCATAAAAAACAGATTATTATTCTGAACATAATAGTGAGTCCAGAGGTGGGCCACAAAATTGATTAGAGTGTTGGAGCTTCTTTCCCACAAAGAAAGACTGAGATAATTGGGGTTGTTCAGCCTGTAGAAGACAAGACTTTGTGGTGACATAACTGTGACCTGCCAGTACCTGAAAGGAGCCCACAGGAAAGATGCAGAAGGACTTTTTGCAAGGGCATGTAGTGACAGGACAGGGGGGAATGGATTCAAACTGAGAGTAGGTTTAAATTAGATACTAGGAAAAAAATTCTTTACTGTGAGAGTGATGAGGCACTGGAACAGGTTGCCCAGAGAAGTTGTAGATGCCCCATCCCTGGATGTGTTTAAGGCCAGATTGGTTGGAGCTCTGAACAATCGTCTAGTGAAAAGTGTTCCTGTCCATGGCAGGGGGTTGGAACCAGATGATGTTTAAAGTCCCTTCTAACCTAGGCCATTGTATGATTCTATGACCAAAAAAAGTAACATCTGTAATAAATACTGTGCACTTAATTCTAAAGTTCTCAGGGAATGTGTCACACTTAATTTCAGTCACTTTCCAGATTCACATATCAGTTTTTCTCTCAAGCACATACAAAAATTGCAAGCTATACAAATATCAAAATTACTTTATTTACCTCTTTATGTTTTACACAGTATGACTCTATTTAGAAAAGTTTCACCACTTTGTGTAAGACTCTTGAGCCACTTTCATATCATCCCCAGATTTCCTGCATCTATATTGTCATGCAAATAAACTTATATTTGGGATCATAATCCATTTTACATAATGTATTATATAGGCCTTTTTCCACCGTCCAAGCTATCTTTTATTATTCGCTGTGTATTTTTCATCATTGTTCTGTTACTCAACTATTACTTCCAAAAGAAAAAAGAAAATTAAAAAAACCAAAATTTAAATGATTGATGACTTAGCATACATTCTAAAGCATTATTAAATCTTTCAACTGACCTTAGAAAAGACAAAAATCATTCATATATTTAGTGGAGTTTAGTAGCTGTCAGACTTACAAGCCTAATTCCCAATGTAAATTTAACCTATACTAAGTCAATGCAACAGCTGGAAATAAATAGGGCTTTACAAGTCAAGCTCCAATGCCTTGTACCTGTTGTCTTCTCTTACAAATAACAAAACCCTTTAGCC
Organism: Atrichornis clamosus; assembly: GCA_013400975.1. NCBI lineage: Eukaryota > Metazoa > Chordata > Aves > Passeriformes > Menuridae > Atrichornis > Atrichornis clamosus. The sequence goes on from WBMZ01013999.1 coordinate 84,398, forward strand.
AGACTCACAATAGTCTCTTCTGTTCTAGAAATCTAATTTTTTCTTTCTAGTTGCAGGGACAAATGCAAGTTTTGGAAACATAAAGATATTATGCAATAGAGAGCTGAAAATTGTTTTCACCTGAATTTATTTTGGGATGACATTTTTGGTATAATTCTACCAAGTGTGGAATGACCTTCTTGTTTGAAATTTATATTTACCTATAAACCTGCAATAGCACAAATTACTGAACAAAAAAAAAAATCCATTTATTCTTATTTGCAATAATTTTCATTAACTCTGAAATAACAAGAAGATTCAGTAAATGCTTTCAGACTAAAAGTGACATAATGTAGTTCTATGATTGCTATTCTAATTGTTTAATTTTATTTTTTAATTTATTTTAATTGCATCATATTTATTTTGATTACAGTGTTTTTCCATTTTCCCTGTGCCTTTTTCAACTTTTGTGAATGAAGATCATGATCTCTTTTGAACTAATGGAAATACAAGGGTCAGTGATGCATACATATATTAATTTTTTTGTTAATTTGCTTTGTTTACTCTCAGTTGTACAACATAATTGCAACTTTCTGTTGTGATATTATTTAGATATGAAAATAAGTCAGCACTACAGCTTTTATACTTCTTAATTTTCATTGCGTCTAGGTAATTATGGATTTTAAGAATTCATTGATAATTTCTTTCTCTTTTCTAAAATGTAATTTTTGTGTTCATTCTTTATAAAAAGTGCTTTTATAAAGAGTATGAAGAAGATGAGGGAATTTCAAAGACACAAGTTGCAAAACAACCATGAAAGCTACTTTTAAATACGCATGGCTGTCACAACCCACCGGTAGGGGGAATAATGTTCCTCTTAAGTTATTGTCAGGCTGAACAAAGACACCAGACCACATGTCAGGGAACTCATATTTTATTGTACAGTTCCCATAACTGCAGCAACCAACCTACTGTTTAGACTGAAAAAGTGTTGGTTAACAAGCCCTTAAATTCTTAATAGATTTCCACAAGAGTGGAAGTTAACAAGCCCTTAATTTTGTGCAGTACACTTCAATAAGTTCTCAACTCCCACAAGAAACTGCTCGCAAGGTGCTGGCTAACAAGCCACAACACCCCATTACTCAAAAGGTACTGGCTCACCAGCTACAAAACACTTTCACAAGCTCCCTTGTCCCATAGCAAACCTCAGTATGATGTATGGGGTAGGATATGATAGTTATGCTTTGCCTAGGCAGCACAAGGGAAGAAAACAAAGAACATCACCAGACCTTAGATTTCATACTGGTCCTGCCATGTGGATTATCTGGAGCTGCGGTTGCAACTCAAAGAAAGCAAAAGAAAGAGTGAAAAGAGAGAGAAGGAGCCCTATCTGCTTCCTTTTATAGTAAACTTGGTGCACACCTCTTATGTAAACTGGATTTTTCACACTGGATTTTTTTGCACCTGCACAACCAGCCCTTCTCCAGGAAGTGAGTTGGAAGCAGGGGGATGAGCACAAGTCTCAGGAGGAGCAGGAAATTGTCTCAGAACAGCACTGCCCCACTTCTGCAGGACCCTCTCCTCCAATCACCCTCCCTGTAGCAATACTCAGAATGTTTGAGACAAAACGTGCTTAGGTCTGGCCCTCTACAATGGCCTAGCAGCATAATGTATTTTTTCATCTCTTATCATCTGGTAACATCTGAAACAGAAGACTAAAACATCTGTGAACTTCCCATGGATTATTTTTAAAAGATTATTTAAATCTTGTGCTCCATGGTGGTTATATTAACATAAAGCCTTGAATATAAATACATAGAAAAATACTGCAGAAACTTAAATTAGTAAAAATTATATTTATGTGACCTTGCTCATTACTTGCAAGTATGCTTGTAACAAACCCACACATTTTGGTAGATGCCTTTATCATAGATAATTCCCTTCTTTAAATGCTACTGATGATCTTTTTCTCTCACCTTCAGCAAGCAAATTTCTTACCTTCAGCATAATAACTCATATTGTTAGGATGCCATGAAACTAGGAGCTATCTTTTAGCTTGAATACACAGGTCAAATTAATGACAAAAATTTTCCCCCCTTATTAAAAATAAAAAAGCAAATAAGCAAACAACAACAACAACAAAAACCTCCAACCAGTTAAAAATATCTGGAAAAGACAAAATATCAAACTATTCAAAATCAAGTAAATTTTGTTGAAATTGTAGTTATGAAAACTAGGATCACAATTTTCCAAATGCAAGGAGGGATATGATCAGATGTGACCAAAGAAGCTAAAACAAAGTCTAGAGTTTCTGTTTTTATTGCTGATCTGGTTGTACCCCAGTACTTGTATTTCAGCTTGCAAATGGCAGTATGATCCAGAACGTCTCCCTGTATTAGTCAGTGGCAATGTTCCTATGAATACTTTTTTTCATCAATTGCCGAATCATACGTAGTTATTGTCTCAGGAAGCCTACTTTCAGGGTTCAAAGGTAACATCTAGTGTGTTTTGGATAGTATCTCAGTACTACAGGCACTCATGCTGAGTTTATGCTTGGAAAACTTGAGTGATGGATGAGGTCTTCACCTAACCATCTCCAAAGTAACATGGTCCTAAAAATTGTGCTGAGACAGTTTAGAACTCTGCAATACTTTTGCTATTTATTTCCTTAAGTTGCAGACATTAGCCAAACCTAGAAAAGTTGTAACAATTTGTAATACCAAGATCATAAAGATGTTAATAAATACAAGTTTTGAGCAAATAGTGTATTTTACCTATCAAATAAATCTTTCATCTGGTCATACAAACAGATTATTTAATCAAATTTATTCATTATTAAAGCTGTTTATTTTATATTTACCAGTTGTAAGTATTGGCTTGTAACTTGCTTTCATAGTAGGTTTCCTGTAAGAATCTAAAATCCATAATTCAAAGTTTTTTGAGTAGCTTATATTGAGAAATAGGCTGTAAGACATGTTTCTGCTTTCTGATAAGTGAAATGTTTCAGTAACTGAATTTGCAATTGTTAAATCAACAGCTCATACTGCTCATATTCTTAAATATTTGTTTAGAATCTAATACTTTTTCAAGGATTTGTATAAATTTTTAGTAGAATATCAATGTGAAGAAATCGTAACATGAAGATAACTTAATTCACTTAAAAGTGAGCAAATTCTTTTAGCGGAAGTAGTTATATCAGTCCAACTTCTATTCTAGAGTCATAAATCATTTGGAAAAGACTTCTAAGATCATTGAGCCTAATCATTAACCCAGTACCACCAAGTCCACCTCTAATCCATGTCTCTTGTCACATCTACATGTCTTTTAAATATCTCCTGATGACTCCATCACTTCCCACATGAAGTATTGTTTGCAACAAGAAGTATGCAAACACTTTAAATCATAAAAGGACACCGTCTTCAATTTAAACAGTGGTTCAGACACAGATTACCTCTCTTTGACATTACTTGCTAAGCTATCAATGGTTGAAATGGAACTGAAATGGCCCCTTGGTCATTTCCAAAATAGAAAAATTGCTAGACAGCTGCCATCAATAATTTGCAATCAAGTCCTTGCTCATACATTCACAGTAATTTTTCCCAAACATGCAATCTAAGTGCGAATATGACATAGACATATTCCCAACATAAATAGACTGTGCCAAAAAAAGGAAAATGACACATTTTAAGCCACTGTGTAGTATTGAATCGGTCAGAAAATATCAGCAAAGGTTTTGCAGTCAGGAAGAATACTGCCTATTTTCTATTATATGACTCAACAGTGAAGAATTTCCTATCTTAAGTATATTTCACTGTATTTTCTACCGTGTATTTTCCACCGTGTATTTTCCCCATGACATAGGAAATATGGCATTACTATACACCCATGAAGAGTCAGACAACAAGTTTTGATTTTAAAAGGAATGTGTCTAAATACTGAGGAAAAAAAAAATCAGTTAATTTCCTTTTAATGGAACAACATGTTTTTAATAAAATTTTGAATTACATTTAATGTACACTAAGGGAAAATATTGGGATTGCTGTTCATTTTATATTAGATTCTATAAAAGTTTTTAATGTATAAACTATATCACTATTTTTTACTATTCCTCTCATTTACCATATGTAAAAGAATGTGTACAAACAGTGAGATGAAAACATTCATTTTTCAGAAAAGATCAAGACACTTCTGGTATTTTGAAGATCTCGGGATTTATTCGTAATATTCTCTGTAAGGTTCTAATTTCCTATTCTGTAATAGAGAAAGAAAAAGTTTAAAAATAGAAAAAAATCAACATTCACAAATCTACTAAGAAGATGGAATTATGACATAGAGCAATTTTTGTGATTAAATAATGCTTTGATATTTTCAATTTCAGTACTTATCTGATTATTTACAAAGCTCTCAGGATGTTTCAGGGGTGAACACAGGCACCTTTTAGGCCAGTTTTTTCTTTTACACCTTGTCCACAAGAGCAAAGTTCTTATGCTGGAGAAAGAAGAAATAATCTACTGCTGGAAATAGAATTCCCAGAGGCAGATATATTCTCTAGCAAGAGGATGAGGAAACTGTAGTTTCTAGGTCTTTTTTCTTCTGAAGTATTTGAGAATGCAAAGACAGTCTGCTCCAAATGAATGCCAAAGACTATTTAAAGTATTTTAAAGAGTAATCTCTTAAGAGAACTGATTTGCACTCCCTTGACTGCTTGATTTGCATCTACTGCAAAAAGTCAATAAGCAGGAGATAGAGGAGAAAATTTTATTTGATTTAGTCATGTCTGAAATGAACTCCTATATTTAAATTCATTTCAGAATCACAGAATGGGTCAGGTTGGAAGGGACCACAGTGGGTCTTCTGGTCCAACCTCCCTGCTTAAACAGAGTCATCTTAGAGTACATTGCACAGAATTGCATCCAGGCAGTTTGTGAATATCTCCAGTGAAGGAGATTCCACACCTTCTCTGGACAATCCATTCCAGTGCCCAGTCACTCTGTTACGATCTGCTTAGAGAAATTCTCTGTGAGTTGGGGAAAACAACTTAGATTTGAAAATTACCCGGTAATGAGATTAAAGCTCAAACGGAGTTATATGTTGATGCCAAAAAGTTGATATATTTTATTTAACAATAAAAGAGAGAGAGAGAAAGAAAGAAAGGGAGAGAATGAAGTAGGAAAAGGGGCAGAGGGAGGGAGGGAGAGTGCCAGAAACAGAAGCATATCACCCCTCTGTGGGTCCCAATGGTGTCCCGTCGGGCCTCTCCCTCTGGTCTTCTTGTTGGCGATGGTCCCCCACACACAACAGAGAATACAGTGGATTAATATACGTTTGGACAGGTGGGAACCCCAGGGTCCCCTGAGGGGGCAGCTTTGACACTTTGTCTCTTGCAAGGCTCAGGATCGACTGCATCATCCCACATCACATGCAGTGCTCTGGTGCAAGGCCTCAGGAATGAGTCTGGGGAGTGCCTTGGGGGTCTTTGGTGGATTATGATACCTGCTCTGCTGTCCCTTCACATGAATGTCCCGTGGATCTGGCTTTTTCATGGTAGGGGAGGTTTCACAGTTGAGCCAGTTTGTGTAACAGAGGATGGGTGCTCCTTGCCTCTCACCAGAGGTTTCACCATGCACCCACAGCCCTCCTCCTCCTCCCCCTCAGTGGGGAGAGGGGACTCTGTACAAACCTGGCTTCAGCACATAAGTGCTACAGGCTATGGTTTCCCCCACCCCAAATCCAGCCAGGGATGGTTCTCAGGACAGCTGCTGGGCTTGGTCCTCCCATGGAAGCCCTCATCTCCCCCAGCCCAGACCTGAGAACAGTGTCACTTTTATCTTTTAACTCAACAGTTCAGGGCCTCAGCCCACGGGGCCTTTCAGAGTGTGGTGGTCTTCGGTGTAGTTCTGTTGGTGCAATTTTGTTACACAGTTTTGTAAAAGTCCTTTATAACAATGTTTAAGCCATAAATTATAACATTTTAGTCTCTTACACACTCTCACAGTAAAGTTACAATTTTATCATTTTAAGTATGTGGTTAATGTGAAACAATATAATTAATTTAATTTATCAAAAAATCCTGTATGTGCAATTCAGTATGGCATTCAAACACCTACTATCTAATGAGTGGAGAATTGAAGTTCTAGCACTTCAAAAATGAAGAGCATTTGAAAATCATGTTCTACCTGAATATTAATTTTTTTACTACTGTTTATGACAATTTTTTACTGTTGCATTAAGAGTAGAAAATTTGGCAGAAAATAAACCACCTTTCAGCTGTTCCTCAGAAGTCAGAGGGTCTGGGAGCAGTTGGTCTTAATCTCTGATTATAACAAAACTGTCACTATATGTCTGCTTGTGTTAAGTAGGAACTTCCACAATCACAGACCCACAAATAATGTGGCTTGTTGGAGCAACAGAAACACAGATCCAGAATAGTTGTTGATTAATAAACTTACTGAATTAATGTTAAAAATTAAAAAAAAATTGGTAATTCATTAAACTTAACATTACCATGAATTAAGTTTAATTTCAGTCAGGTATTTAATAAAGGTATTCTGATGTATTTGGAGGTGCCAGCATTACCGAAGAGGCATCCCTGCTTTGAGGAAGAGAGAGGAGCAAGTCCATCAGCTCTCTGCAAGGTGGGGTTGTATTCTCATCCTGTAACATGGAGGACTTAAAAAGCTAAATGTATACTTTTGGGTGAAGTAAAGATGAAACCGTAGACAAATATCCTATTGCTGCTGTCATAAATTGGAGGGGGCCAGACACATTATATGATATTGAGAGTTTTGATTACAAAATCTATGGCTCTTATGCAAGGGCAGAAGAGAACCATGACACATGAGTTTTGCTCCCTCTTCCCCCTGCTGAACCAGTTATCCAGTCTGATAACCTATCACTTCCATCAGCAGCCTATAACATCTGAGTTTTAATCCCTTTCTCATGGAATTCCTTTTACCACATATATCACAGTTTTAGGTTTATCCCTACACTACCATCCCATTGGCACCCTCTTATATCTCTTTCAGTGATCTTAATTCTATGAAATCTCACCATGCAGTCATCTATTTTAGGAACTAGTTTTGGTTTTCAGTCGTTTTGGCACATCACTGTAGGAGAAAAAGATTGTATTTTGAGAAGTGGGGTTGGGAGAAAGAGGCAAAAAAAGGGATGTATATTTCTTCAGCTTTTAAAAAATCAGCTGAAGCAGAAACATTAGTTTAATTCTGTTTTGGAGAATTCTGTCTGCAGAATAAGAATGGCATAATGTGAGTCTTGCAATATAAAGGACTTAAGGTAAAAATACTTACAGAGAGTTCACAGAACAGCACAAGTTTTCCTTTATTTGAACAGAGAATGCCGGTAATCTACCATAATATATGTGTTCTGCAAAAAACATCATGGCACATTCTAATTCCCTTCTATCCATTCACATGTTCATTGGCTTGTTGCCTCTGTAAATATCTTCTTATTCATTAAGTTGCTTCCTGAATATCAACTATAACTTCACCACCTCATTATCTCCAGTATCTCAGTGTTGAGATGAGAGGTGACTGATATTCCCAGCCAAAATATCGCAGAGGTCAGGCCTTATGGTTGATAATCCAGTCAGGATATAACATCTAAAACCAACTCAAAACTCACTAAAGAACCTGCAACCGTTCCCTTAATCAAGTCATATAGCTACTAATTTGCAGCAGTTCATATTCCTTTAGCAAAGGCTCAGCCTTCATTTCCATTAAAAGCACTGTATTCAAAGACTTTTTTTTGTTTTTCTAATTACTTCTGCTTCCTTTTTTACAGTTGTCACATATATCATTAATAAAAATTGACAAGTTGTTCTCTTTTTATATTAAAGTTATAGGGGAAGCAAACTGTTACCGTGTTTCTATTACTTCTTTGTTGAACTCTAGCTGAAAATTTCTATTTTCAAGAGTAAATGTTTCTAATCTGTTAAATTTTAATGACTCTCTGTATAGTATCATGCAAAAAAATGTACTGGATATCAATTTGTGAAATTTTGTGTATTTGCCTTCATTCTGTCCCTTATGCAACTGCATTATTTGTGGTCGCTGTGTTATTCGGTTTTCTTCTTCCACAATTATTCTGGGGCTTATTTTTATTGTTTATTTCTTGCTTATTTGTCAGGGTAATTTTTTCATCTTAATCAATGCCTTTACACAATATTTACATGTTTTAAAACCACTAAAAACAAATAAGAAAACTGACTACTAAAATTAGGTTTGCAAAGAGTGAAGAGTGGTCTAATGCAGATAGCCTGGACAAGTTCCTCTATCTTATTTAAAACACTTTCAAATAACACAATCATTAATTAGTTCTGAAACAAACTTCTCCTGGTGGCTGCATATTGGGTAATAGTCTTAAATAAACTGTCTGTAGGCTGAGAAGCAATTACATTTCTTCTGTCAAATTCAGATTATTCACAAGAGCTGTTAAGTATCTTTCAGTAGCTCCTAAATTTTATCAGGAACAATAGATAGTCTGTATTAAGCAAGTGAGAATATGATGAACAGAAATATGTCTTGTTTTTCATCAGTTCTTATCTTAAATTTCATACAATGGGAAAAAAAGAAAAAACCCTCAGATTTAAGATAGGTTAACATGCTTTCTACTCTTTTGTTTGTGTTAAATTCATGTTAATGTATTTAAAAGAATAAGATTAGTCATGCTTATACTTGAAAATGCAGGCTTCTAAATTTCAGGTGATCAGAAAACAAGCATATGCAACAAATCCAAATATGAAACAAATGTTTTGAAAGGCAATTCTTCATTGTGTACTTGGACTATATCACACCACAAGGCAGAGTTACTGGTGTAAATACAATTTAGCTGCAGTGCACATTTTGTTTAGATCACAGTATTTAGTAAAAACATCTTTTCACATTTGTTTGGTTGCAAAACATCAACATGATAGATGACATGCAATTCCATGAATAGGAAATACTGCATTATATGGGTTTGACTGACCAAGATAATCTTGGGGACATTTGTCAGAATAACTGGGCTCAGAGGTAAAAGTCACCTTCCTTAATTAATTTGCATTTCCTTTAAAATAGAAATATTCCTTTTTATAATTAGTTTTTAAATAATATTTTTTAAAAGTGTGTTATTTTTTCTCTTTTCTTCTAGAAAACAAGCAGAGAGAGCCTCACATTATCTGTTTATTGCATCCAGGAAGTTTTTCATTAATCTCTGCTAGCATTTTATATGTTTATCAATTACACACACATGTTTTTCTTTTTATTTCCCTGCAAGTAAATCTAGGAAAAGATGTATGACATGAGAGTGTAGTTTTGAAATGGAATTGAAGGTCCTTTTGCTATGGAACTTGGCTATTATTTACAGAAGCTGGCAGTCTGAATGTGATTAGAAAAATCTCTCCACAAAGACACTGTAATTCAACATGTAGTTAATTTAACACATTTAAAATTATTTTTTCAAGTTTTAGCTTAAAAGAAGATATATACAGTAGATGAAAAACATTCAAAGTACAGCTCAATATGGAATTTTTTTTTAGTATTTTCCCTTATAGTAGATAGTGTTCTTCTCTGTTGACAGAGTATTAGCATTTGTCTGAAAATATTTCATATTTCATGGAAAATATTTCAAATATGAAAATTAATATACTTCCATTTGACAGGTATATTGCAACTTTTCAGGGGAAGAGCTCAATTAAAAAAGAAGAAAGTATCTCTTCCTTATTAAATGGGAAATAGGACAGGTTAAGAGATCAGGGAAACTGACATGACAATTTGATATTATTTTGGGAACTTCTTTTATAGCAATCATGAAAGAGCAAGTGCATTGTCATCTCTGCAACATTAAGAATAAATTAAGAAAAAAAAAGAAAAAAAGAGAAAAGGATCTCTTCACCTTAGCAAGTGTTTGGTTTATTATGTTGAGATGTGTGTAGAGGTTTTGCAGAACATCTGAAAGAGTGCTAGCCTGTGAGTAGTATCAATCACAATCTGCCTTACGGTGATTTACATTATAAGGGATCAAAAGACAGGTTGGACAAACATGTGGGAGGAAACCCATCCAAGAGTTCCAAATACTAAGAAAATACCTTTGTCTCAAAAAGTATTTTTGCCCCACATAGTTGAAGAGGAGGAAGTACCCTAGGAGATTATTGTGTGGCTACTACTCTTTGTTTGCTTTTGGCTATTGCTAGAGTCATCATAAATGTACCTTTCTGTAGATTAACCTTCCACCTGACATTGTACAGCTTTTCTTCTGTTTTTACTTTCCTCATTATTCATGCTATGTTTGCTGAAAAGCTGAGGAAAAAAATAGTCTGTACTTAAAAAAAAGGTTTAAGTGGAGGAAAAACAAAGAAGGTGAAAAGGCAAGAAAAAAGCACTAAATCTGTGTGCTTAGGCACTTAGATAGTAAGATACAGATTCAGATGATGTTTTGCTCTTTATTCCATACTAATATAAAATCAAATTACTTTTGATTACAAACCAGGCCTTGCAAAACTACGACATATTGTCATTTAGATAAAAACATAAGGACAAGAATATTTTCATCCAGAGGGGAAGAAAATAAAAACAAACCAAAATGAAGCTTTAAGAGAGAAGAATATTTTTTTATTTCTGTAAATGCTATTTTTTCCCCTGTAGCAGAGAGCGAGAATTCATATTACACATGGTCAGAATTTTTTTCCTTAAGAAATACACTGTATCTCAGCAACAGCACATGTACTGTGGATTGTTACAGCTACTGTCTCTCTTCTCCCCTTATATTTTTCTCTTAGAGTAAATAAGCTTTTAGGACATCATTAAGTGCTCCTTTTGACATTTCTGTGGCTCTTTTGTTTCCATTTTCATCCCAGGAGATTTTGAGGTTCTTAACAGAAAAATTGTCATTTTCAACTTGAAAGGATAATTTTATTTCCCTAAAGGTGTTCCATAGAGTTTATCAACAAATCAATTATTTTAAAATAGTGAGAGCACCACAGCTAAATCATTCATATACATTAAAAATAAGTTTTTAAACTGATTCCTCAATTATTTTAGAAATTATTTTTAAAATTGTATCTTTATGAATATCTTCATGAATATATCAAGTGTGAAGAGGTAAATACTGCATAGCAAAGTTGCCACATGCTTTAACAAAAATATTTAGATTTTGGCATCTCTAAAAGCATTTGAAAATGAAAAAAACCTCTTTCTTTTACACCCAAGCAATGATAGGTTTTCCCTTGAGAAATATGCTTTTCGAATTTATTTGGGGGGCAAGGGGGAATTCATATGCTGCCTTAGACATATTAGTGATTGCTTTTCACAATCTCTGTTTCCCGATTTTCTACAACATCTTCTCAAAATGAGTTGAATGCAAAAATCAGAATAATCTGACCTATTATGAGTTTTAGTGTTTAAACATTTATGGACAAAATTTTAAACCAAAATTAAATCACTTTAATTTTCTCTGTTTGTTCCTCACTTGGAAGGACTTCCACTGATATTTGCAAGGTTTAGGATCTCTGAAAGAGAAGATGTGAATAATGCAAACACAGTAAAAAAAACCCCTTGAAAATATAGACTTTTAAAAGAAAATATATCATACACCAATAAACATAAAAATACATAATTATTTATTATTTCTATATTTCTATATAAACATACAAATATTAAAAGCTATGGCATCATCTCTTTGCTACTTTTCTACGTATCTGTTAAAAAAACCAACTATGTAGCACATTGTGTTGGTCTGGAAGATAATGTGCAACAAACACTGATAACTCAGGGCAAGATAAGCTGGCAACATTTATATTTCGTTTTTGTTTCATTTTCATAACAACCTGAGTAATCAACAGTAAGCATATTCCCTAAACTAGGACACAGAAGACTATATGACAGAAGCTGACAAATAAAAATCAGCCATCAGTATTATAGAAAACAGACACAGTATAGTGTGGCATGGCATTGTAGAGTACTGGGCAGTACAGTGCATTACTACATGTATTACATCGAGTTCTATTTTGTATATAATATCTAATAAACTAATAGGGATTTCAAACACACACAAAAAAATCACGGAATTTTGGTTGAGTTTTCTGATCATCCCCATTAAAAAAGTCTAAACTGGATAGCAGCTCCACAGCATTTTAAAGCCACTATGCCTAAATTAATATGAACAAATTCCATCTACTTTGAGGTGATCCTAATTTACACTAATGGGTAGCAAAAAAGTGAAAAGCACACTTTATATTTTAAAAGCGTAAAATAAAATAGAATTTCTCTGAAACTGAAATCGGTGGAGTCAAATGTGACATTAGTTGTCTCATAAAAAGAAAGGACTTGAAACAACAGATATTATTACCAAGTGCCATCTTTTTTTTCAAAAATACTATTTTTTGTGTGTTTAAAAATATGGAGTACCAGGAGACAAATAATGATGAGCTGTTAACTGTAACTACATTCCATACTTTTCACCATAGATATATTTAAATATCAGCAGGCTTCTGGCACAAACAGAAAACACTGTTTAGTTGACACAAAGACATTTTCTTTCCCTCCTTAAGGTCATCATATTGATTCTGGCAAAATACTGTGAATATTAAATCCTCCAGTCAATAAGCTTAATACTGACCTAAAAAAGTCAATATATTCTTACTAGTTGCAAAATAGTAACAAAACACAGCTTGGTATACTCTGTTCTGTATAATAGTCTGTGCTTAAAATAGGAACATTGGTTTTATGTTTTAAAGGAGTGGAAATGTTCTTTGCTGGAAAAAAATAGTGGCAACATTTTTTAAACCATTGAATTTTTCAGCTTCCTCGGTTGCTGAGCACAGTTCTGGAAGTGCTGAAAATAAAATGAGATGAAAAACAGCATCACAACCAAGTTGGATGTTTTAAAAAACCTCTTTTAAAGAAGTGATCACAGGAAAAAATTACAAAAATGTAATGTGCCAGAATTAAGGACAAAAACCCCACTCAAGTTTGAAACAACTTTAATCTTGCTGAAGATATAAACTTCATGCAACATTAAATATTTGCTGCCAATTCTCCCTCCAAGGTGAAAAACAACCTAAAAAGTCAAGAAACAAGTCTTACCAGAGTGTATTTCTGAGCTCTGCTCAGAAATTAGAATGCAGAAATGCATCAAAAATGCATTTAAATCTCTTAAGAAGAAAGTAAAATATCTGGTTTATTGAAAGCTGACATTCAGAAAGGTGATTGAAGGTAGTAATGGCTTCAACATAAGCTCTCAATGCAATGTCATAAATTTGCACTTTTCATCAAAATACTATTTCAAACAAAAATATTTATTTTAGGGCTTGAACTGCATCTATAGGAAGAGCTATTTTTTTCTTTCAAGGGTCAGTTTAATTGGGAACTTGTTGATTTTAGTAGTCTGATGCTGCCCATTTCCCTCTGAAATAATTCATAACTGGCAGAGGGTGTGTGAAGAGATAGGAAAGTACCAAAGTTACCTAAAATTCTTATCTCTTGATGGCAAAATATCTGTGTGATTGTATATTGACAATATGGAGTTTATAACTTTGGATATCACTGTTTTACCACAGTACAGTGTGGAAAGACATTTTTCTCAATCTTTTTTTTAATATGTGTTCTGTCAACAGCCATGTCCCGTCATGGACATAGTTCATGCTTTTCAAGGCCTCACTTAACAAATGGCACATCCATTTAGATGCTTCTAGTGAAGGCTGATGTGTTATTTTTCCTTTTCTTCTAGAAAAAGAACAAGATGCCCGGTGATCCTACAGTAAAGTTCAGATTCTCCACCATATGGGTAGCTCAGCAGGTTCATTGTTCATAGGTGGTAAAACCTTTTGGCTACATAATAATCTTTAGTAGAAAATTAATTTCTCTCAATGTTTATAAAATTACTATGTAGGAGAAACTATTTGTTCTGTTCCCTATAGTTCACTGAATATAGGTAAGTTGTAATTATACAGATAAATGCAGGAAGAACATCTAAAGTAAGGGGATGCCAAAGGTCAAATGCATTTTGAAAACTGTATGTTCAGTAGGAAATAGGTCTCTTTATTTTTTTTTTTGCACTGGCATTGAGATTGAGGTTATTATTTTACAGACATTATTTGATAAACTGGACAATGGGGTTTACACACTCATGCACCGTATCACGCATCATACATCTATTGATTTGAAGTATCTTAATTTTAGTTTCTAAACTGAAGAATGGCTTCAATGTTTGTTTTTCAATTGGAATGAAATAGTCCTTAGGATATAATACTAGGGACTGAAAAAATAACACCTTCAACAAAAGGGAACAAAGGCAGAAAGATAAGTATGAAAGGATACCTCAATCTATAAAAATCTCTCATCATAGAGCCTCATAGCTGAGGCTAATATATATAGTAGCCATCACAAATTACAGTATGCATTTGTCCATACACAAGTATAAACAATCTAATGTTGTTAACAACAGCAATATTAATTGTTATAAACCTTGGGCTGTATGTTCTCAGAGTGACCTGTGTTACAGAACTGTAGAATGGTAGAGGTGGGAAGATTCTTGTGGATTTCATCCTTCCTTTTCTCCTCCATGCTCATAGACTTTAAGAGGTGAATCTAAATCTTCCTGAGTAAATAGGGACAGTTTCAGGAGTATTTTCTTCCTGTTCTGCTTCCAGGGGCCACCACATATATTGTAATAGAATTCATAATAAGATACTTCAATGGAACATCTAATTCCTTCCCCCACTGTAAGATAGCTTCAAAGTGCAGATACTTGACAGTCCAGGTAATTCCTGCAGTACAATATAGTGCTCACAGTTAGCTTCTCATTCCCAGTTTGCTAGAAGAATTTATGTGGCAAGCAGGGTGAGAATGATTGGGGAACCCTAATGGCACTTCCGCACTTATGAAAATATAAGTAAAAAGGAGTTTAGCATAAAGGAGAATTGTCTGTACTTCTGTTTATTGGCACTGAATAATAAAATCATAATTAAACAATAATCAAGCAACAGTAACAGCCTGGCAGGATGCTATTTTAGAATGTAAATGTAGAAGTAGAATGATGTCTTTTCCTTTTTCAGGTCTTTACAGTACTATCATAACTTCTTTATTAAATTTGGCTTTTCCATTGCTGCCTCCCACTCCTTGACAACAAAAGATTTCCCAGAAAGCTTGGTCTATTAGCAAAAAACATCATCAGCTGCTGACTGAGCTTACAGAGCTCACATTTCAGTTTGTAAGTATGGCATGCTTGCTGCTAAAAGCTCTCAAGTAATCCATCTGTTGAAATTCAAAATGAAAAAGAAAATTAGAAAAAATGGTGCCTGCTTGTAGATTTGTTATGTGCATTCTGCAGAAAAACCCATTACCTTATTTATAATGATACATTCATCCATTTACACTAATCAAACTGTGTAAACAGAATCCCCTTAGACTGCTATAGATGACCCTGTAATTATTCCCCAAAGAAGTAATTAGGTGATGACTTAATTTTTCCCTGTCTTTTTACTTCTCTGGTCCTATTTTGTACATAGAACTGTGACCCTTGGTATGCATTATTCCCTTTTCTTTTCTATGAACATTTAGTACAGAATAAATAAGTATGTTGGTATGTAAATTATTATAGAGTCTTTTCAAGTATGTATAAAAGTGACAAGCAACAAAAAGAAGTTTTGGAGGGAGGTAGTAAGCTTTTTATAAAACACATCTTTGAAAAAAATGTTTCTTGTAAATAAAGATTAAAATACAGTAACAATATTCTTGGTGAAGAAATAGACTAGACATGAATGTAAGCAAAAAATAACAATATTAGAGGTAGGAAAGGAAGTTAACATAGGCTGAAGTGGTATTTTTATGAACTTAAACTTCAAGGGAGATGATTAATTTTCTCTAGGACTGAATACTTCTAACACACAGACTATGTTGTACTGAACTTCTTCAAGTACCCTCTGCCACTCGTCTCTTGAATTCAGTGTGCCCATTCTGTGTGCAATTAAATAGAAGTAATTAAAAAATGTGGGTTTTTTTATTTCTATATATGTTGCTTAACTTATAGGGATCTACCTAATATCATATGGCATATCCAGATCTTCCAAAACCAAAGTAAAAAATTAAAGATATTATATAACACAATTGATTTGTTCTATGCAAATATTCTTAGTTGTGGAGACTTCAACAACCATAGCATGATCATAATATTTTTTTCATTTTTTGTGGTGCAGGAAATGAACATATCATGAATAGATATTAAATTATGGTATGCATGCTAAAGATTTCATTTTACTTTATTCATTGTCAAGGAAGAAAACAGACAAGTACAAATGTACAAGAACCAATAGAAGCCTACAAAAGAGAAACTGGAAAAATGGATCACTGAAATACTGGTCTTAGTTTTCCAGGTGTTACTAAACATTTTTCAAAACAGTTATTATTTTGTTCTTAACTGTCATGCAGACTTGAATTTGAGCTTAAGTGATTATGAGAATAAAAAATATGCAGTTAAATTTTTCCTACTTTAATCAGTCAAGTCTCTTATGTCTTTGTGATATGAAATAGAAGAAACAGATGTATATCACATCTTAGCTTCCATGCATTTTAAATGTATGTTTTAAATATGGCTTGAAATAACCCCATGATATATGCTTACTACAAAAACCAAGAAGTGGTTCAACTTCTAAATTTTTTATTGCATCGTAAAGGACATGACTTAACCTTCTTCAGCTACAAATGGACCTGCAGCACCTGCATTTAGCAGTTCAGCAGTAACAGAACCAGAGGCAATGGGCGCAAACTGAAACAGGAGAGATTCCCTGTGAATATGAAGAAACACATTTTTATTATGAGGGTTACTGAACACAGTCACAGGTTGCCTATAAAGGTTGTGAAACATCCCTCCTTGGAGATGGGCATAGTGTGGGTAATATGTTGGGTAATCTGTTCCAGGTGTCCCTGCTTAAGCAGGTATATTGGGCCAGATGACTTCCAGAGGTCCTTTCCAACAGCAGTCATTCTGTGGTTTTGTGATTCTGTCATGCTGTAACCTCAGGAGAGTCGCAGGAGTAAACTTGGTCATCTTGGTCATCAGAATGGACACTGTGATCTTGACATCTAATTCTAAAAAAATTGAAATACTTATGTGATTTTCAGTCGTAAGAATATTTCTGCATCAGAATGCACATGCAAATTACTGTAGGACATGCTAGAGTATGAAATTACCATGAAGGAACTGTTCTGTGCTAATTGCCCATGCTATTTAATGATAAATTTGAGATCACTTATCATATTTCAGTGAGCAATCTAACATGAGTTTGTCTTAGGCTTAACCTAGGGAGTCAGAGCAAAGGGGCTGAAATGAATTAACTTGTTAGACTTGACAACTTGATTGCTTGTCTATAACCAGTTTGTAGGTCTTGAAAAGACTTTCTGAAAGGCAAAGTCAGGAATATGAAAAATAAATATATTCAGACAGAGCTGGCTAAGACTCTTTGCAATGCATTTTGTAATACATATAGACTTACGTTTTTATTCCATAAATGTATATAGACTCCAAGGGAACATTAAAATAAGAGACAATCCCACTGAAGAGTTAGATCATTTGAAGATAAAAGGTAAAACCCACACAGGCACACAGGTGCCTGAGGCAATGACTACATATGAGCGGAGTCAGCTGGCCAAAAGTACAGGTAGCTTTGGTATTGAGGTTACGTTTGCATATTTGCATAGCAATCTGCCAAAATTCATCTGTCCTTATGAGCAAAGAGAACAGAAGTAAAACTTGACAATACTGGAAAATACTACATCTGAAGCAATTTGGACCTGCTATGAAAGGTATATCACAGGATGAGGATGATCAAAATAAAGGAAATTTACTATATCAGATATATTTGTGCTGTATAAGCTTATAGTATTAACTGAAAAATGAAAGGGAATTCCAGAGCAGAGAATTAAATTTGGAACATTCTTCTCGTGCATGATAAAAACCAGTAGAGGAGCTAGGCTACATAGATGGAAACTTTATTGCAAAATATGATAGAATTTCTGAAAGATAGTAGGCCTGTAGTAAATATTTTTAAAATATCATTAGGACAAGACTCTCTGAGATTCCAACAGTTACTATAACAAAAAAATATTCAAAGGTGATAAAATTAATTTAATATCCAAATTCCAAGGCACTTTCCACAAGTATTTGATATTTACCTCTATGGAGCTTTTCAAGCATTTCCAAGTAAATTTTTATGGTTTGATTCCAACCTCATATATTGATTTAAAAGACTCACATAGAAATCTCATAGGTTTCAGGAGGTGTTATATGTTCACATAGGTATCTGCAAAATAAAAGTTCAAGTAAACCCCCCCAATTTCTCAGATGATAAAGATTAATTTTGAATTAACAGTATGATACACAGTATATGAAATCAGATGATTTTTATTTGGAGAAATAAACATAACTTCTCTGATCTGTTAATATTTGTTCTCC
Organism: Atrichornis clamosus; assembly: GCA_013400975.1. NCBI lineage: Eukaryota > Metazoa > Chordata > Aves > Passeriformes > Menuridae > Atrichornis > Atrichornis clamosus. The sequence goes on from WBMZ01013999.1 coordinate 102,821, forward strand.
AGTGACTTCAGCATGCAAAAATTAGAATACCCTGAACGCTTTTACAAATGTTATTTGTGAAGATCTTATGATGTAAACAAGAATCACTAAGCAGCAGGTCTAGTCTAGGTACAGGGATACCACTTCTGCTAGTAAGTACTACTGATTCTCTTACTGAAACTTCTTTAATTTCATTTTCCTTATTATTGCTGTAGGTCGCTTTTTTTTTGCAGTACTTTGACTTTCTGACATGACTTCAAGTTAAGATGTATAATTTGCCTGAAATGACACTAAGAAAATAAGAATTTCTGATAAATAAAGTGTTTGCAAAGGATATTATTATATCATCACTGGAGTATCACCTAGGTGTACTTGGAAGTATATATGATCAGACATTATACTTGTCCATGCTGGAGATTTTTGGAGTAGGCAGCCAAGTTTTAAATATGCTTCATAACACTGAAAATACTATACCATTAAAGGTGAAAGTCCTGCTTTCAGTGATCCCTTCTGGCGATCCCTTCTGGATCTCAGACATATATTCTTATATTTTAGCTTTCTACACAGTGGAGAGCTTTATTTTATTGACCCAAATTTGGCCATCATACTTCAAAGTCTCCGATCCTTTTATATAACAAAAAATTATTTTATACAGTACGACAGTAAAACAAGAATAGTGACAGAATAAAAGGAAAGTAGAATCACTGAGGCTTAACTTCATAGAAGAATGGCATAGAAAATGGGTTTGTTCTGACTTTCCATCAAGAACAATTAATCTACCAGACCCACAGTTAATCTGCAAGGAGACAACAGGAACAGTGTAACTAAGTGATGCAGTGGAACAGTTTCAAAAATTATATTCAGTCTAATAGCAAGGAGCAAATTATTTTTCCGTGCTCAAATGGAAAGGTAAAACATATAGGCGTGTTAAAAGAAGAGAGGATATCTGAAACATGGATGAAAGATTATCTCAGAGCTTATCAAGGGTTTGAATGGATTTTATTGCATTATTTAATTCAAAAAGTGTGAAAAAGAATTATATGTGTATTTTTCCAGATTAACTGCACCAGTAAATCATATTAGAAATTTGAAGATAAGCAAATAAAGCTAGTGCTGAATGAAGTGAAGGTTTTTCTAAGACATTGAATGTAAGCTAAGTTATTATTTCCTCCTGTTACAACTGACATGTCTTCAGAGTGGAGAGAAGGAAGGAGAATATTTGGCTACTTTACCTTTAAAAGGGCTGCTATGATGCATTTTGTCTATATTTACATGATTAATGGTTTTCAAGTTCATGATACACCTACATATCACAACTCTGAAAGACTAAGCTGAAAAAAATATTCCATTCAAGGTACTAGTAGCACTATGATGTCCTCATCTACTTGTATGAAGAAAAAACCATCCTAACTCATTCCTTCTGTGGTTATTCTATGATATGATAACCTTCCATATGTTTACTTATCTTTTGAGTGTGTAAAAAAACTCTGCACACTTCAATTCTAAAAGTGAAAACGAAGAAAAAGAACAAAAAACCCCAATGACTAATCTGATTTTGATATCTGATTTTTCTCTAGACTTACTTATCTGGCAACAGTACCTATGAAATACTGTACTAGAGAGTAACAAGGTTTATACAGAAAAATACCTGTTCTTCTTGCACCAACTGATTTTCATTTCTGGAAATTAAGTCCTGTAAGAGAGAATTTTATGTGATCTGTTGACAATAAGCAAAATAAACAGCCTATTCTAGTTTTCCTAACCCAGTAAACTGGATCTCATATCTTATTTTCTGATATGACCATGAAGAAAACAAGTGGAAAAACATTTTCGCTGGGCATACTGTAATCTAGCAAACTACTGAATCTGATAAACATGTATCTCATTTTCTGTTATTGTTCACAAGAATCAAGATTTCATTAATTTCCAGACATTTGGCTACCTACTTGAATTTAGAAACCAAGTTAAAAAAAGTAATGATCAGATTTAGCTGACTAGTTTTTGCTCTTTTTTTTGGTGTGTATAGGATTTTTTACACAATTTCACACAAGTACTAAAGATTTTTAAAATTATTGTTAGGCATCAGAATTAAAACCCATTAGTCTGTAGGTGGGACATTCACAAAGAGATGAGATTAACATATAGGCTCAGGTTTTGTCCAGGTTTATGTCCAACCTTAATCACAGGCTACTGTCTATTATAGTACAATTTATTTTCTGTTTGCATATCTAGTGCTCTCTTTTTTAAATCTTCCCTGGACAAGAAACATGGGTCTGAGATTTAAAGGGCTATAAATGCTTTATGGTCTGTACAGACACAGTCTCAGTAAATGTCACTATTTCTACAATGTGGAACTGCTCTCAAAGAGAAAGCCAGAGATTTTCCCAGAGATTGTCCCCTCATACTGATGAAATCATATTATTTAGATCACATTAGTAGGGAATTCCTCTAATCAGTGAGTAATATCTATGTACTTAGATGATGAAAAGAAACATTACTGGCCAAGGCAGTTAATTAAATCCAGCATTGCTTAGTGTTAATTTTCAATGTTGATGAAGTATATGCAATGGAACTACCTCCAACCACAAATTAAGGTTCCATTTCTTATTATTTTCAGATCCCAACTCTAGTGAGATGGCCTACATGCCCAGAAGCTGTGAGGGCTTGAATCTGAGGTGAAAATTACCCCAGATGTAAGATAATAAGTCATCAGGATTTGGACATCTACAGCTAGGTGAAGGTAAATTAGTCACCTCATTTATATTTAGGTACGTAAACATCCATTAAAGTTCACCTGTTCACATTTTTCTGTGTTTGATCTCCTTGTGGGTATCAAAACTGATTAACAGTTTAAATAAACATTATGATCTCATTTCAGTAGGAATTAACCACGTAGTTTATTTGGCAAGTCTGTTTTGACAAAGCAGTATTTCACAAACAAATTCACTTCCATTGGAATAAAGGCTTTTGAAGTTGCCTACAGATTATAAGAATATTTCCATGAAAGAGTTGATAGAAAGTCTTATGCAAAAGTCTAAAATTTTCACAAGACCTAATGGAAGGAATGTGATATATAAAGTGTCACTGCGCCTTTTAATAAAAGCTGGGAGGTGTGGGTGTAGGAGAATCAAGCGCTGCGACCTTCCAGAAAGCGTCCCTCCAGGAGACACTTCTGCGGGACTCGTGAGCCCCTGTGCACACCCAGACGCACCCCTGCTAGGTGTAAGCAGGCAGCCACGCACACACACTCGCTAGATAGCTCAGCTCGCGATGGAGATAAAGAGGCAGGAGGGGTTCTTCGTATGGAGTTCTGAGGGGTTTATTGGAGATCCTCACACGAAGAAGTCCAGTGAAGAAGAACCGAGAACTGGGGCTTACACAGATTTTTATAGCAGGGTAACAAGGGGTGGGAAGAGCATCAGGAGCCCATCAACAGAGGGTCCAGGGGCGGAGACAAGGTGGGGTGACATGGAACTAACCAATCAGGGGAGGAGAGGGGAGGATAAAGGGAGCCAGAGCCAAGAGTGCATTGAGTAAGGGAGAACTTTCCAGAACATAGCCATATGAAGAGCAAAAGGGGAGGGAGGTCAACGGGCCAACTGACAAGGGGGGAATTAACATAACAGGTTACATAATCCAGGGATAAACCATTCAACCATCCAGGGGGAAACTTCAGACCTCGGAGCTCTCCCACCAGCATACTCTGGTCTTTTTGGGACCATCCTGCTCCTTAGTAGTTACAGTGGCGGTTTCCACCACTGCCACAATAAAGAGGTGCTGGATCAGGCATAATCCAATGAGCTGAATGTGGCCTGTGTATCATATGATACTCTTAGTGCCTTGACATTACTGCATTTTCAAAATGATCACATTAATTTTTATGTATTACATTTGAAATTTCTACTGAGTCCTGATTTGAAAATAAAAAAATTGGAATTAATCCTGATGGATTAAAAACCCACTGAAAGCTATTAAATAATAAACACACCTCTACTTTGATAATACACCTGTAAATGTATGATGGAATCTAAAGTAGTTTTGACTTGCGTCCCAAGAAAAGAACAAAAGGTTCTAGTCAGAAAAGAAGGAGTGCTTAGAGGAGAAAAATTCTATGTCATCATACTCATCCAGCTGGTTAAAGGCTAGAAAAAGATTAATAGTTATAATACAAATTAAAATGTGAATATAATAATGTAATTTTATACTACTTTCATGGTAATTGAAAAGGTGTAATGGGAGAGATGGATGTGGTTTGAAATGTGCATGTAATAAAGTACCTCAAACTGTGAACACATGGGTAATTAAAGGGAAACTAATCTCATCCAAAATAGTATTGGGCTTTGGCTAATCAAATGATAATGTTAATCTTGCTATCCAAGAAAGTAATTTTCTATTCCAGAGATTTTGTATTTTTATAATGCATCATGTTATGTTTGTTGTCATGGACTTTAATTGGGAAATGCATAATTCAAAAGATTGCATTTAATGTTATTAAAAGTATATTTAGATTTTGTACTTAGATTTCCTAGAAAATGCCATGCTTTTTGCATTTGCTATTGTGTTATTTACTCATTGTATTTACTGTTTAACGTCGTACACATTGTAAAATTTCTGTTAAATTTATGTAGCTGCATATGTGAACATTTTCCATGGTTAATCCTTGTAAAACCAGTTTCTGTTCTTGTGAATAATACTTTTTGCATATGCAGTAAAGAGGTAAGAATTAGAAGCCACAAAATATTTATTTTTCTTGGAGTTCTGTTTTCTTTTTCATTTGGGCACTCCCCAGGGTCAGGTGTTATCATTCAGCAGAAAAGTAATGAAAATCGGGCGGAATCTAGGAAGATGTCCCATCCCTTCATTTGCAAATGAAATTGTCAATAAGCCTTGTCTGTGTCACTCACAATGCTAAGATGTCAGACCTTAGAGTCAAACTGCAAAGCCTGATATGAAGACTCCTTGAGCATTGCTTTCCAAATAAATGTATTAAAAAGATAGGAGGGAGTCCTGTTGAAAGAAAGGCAAGAGCTACTGATCTAATCTCCATAATCTTCATAATTTAGTTTCAGAAGCCCATATTGATTGCTTTGTTTGTTACAAACAAGTTCAGGTGAATTTTTATTTTGGTGATGAATTTTGTCCATTGTACTTTGAATACAAACCACCAAAACCTGTACAGGAACATATATACCTTCTGTCCAATACACATCATGGAACAGAAAAACAAAATTAAACACAGAATCCCCTAAACAACAGCTTCAGTTTCATTTCCATATTTTTAAACATACTATAATGTTCAGACAACAAATTATGGAGCTAAAGTGAAATAACTTAATGGGAAATTTTATACAGTTCTCTCCAACTGTTTCCAAATTCATCAATGCTTAATCCACCTGTCTGTAGAAGTGTATGCCTTGCCAAGTGTTGTGCTATAGTATTTCACATTAAAATTCTCTTTAATTTTCCTGGATGTTGGAAGATGTGTTAAATAAACATCTTTTCTCCTTTAGTTGTCTTAGTGGTGATTCCATATAACTCTCCATCATAACAATTTTTATTGAGCATAAAGTGCATTGAAGCAAGGCAGTATAACTGGTAGTCACAGAGATGAAAGAAAAATCTTACCAAATGAGTAGTCTGCTATAGTTTCTAGGTAAGATTCGCATTAGGAAATGAAATAAAATTCCACTGCTGTAAACTGTTTAGATATTTAATTTTTCTTTAATCAAAGCCATTTTCACATGGTAATTTGATTTGTCTGACATTAATCAGAATGTGCAAATACAAATAATGAAAATAGTTCTCGTTAATAGGTAGGCAGATGGATTTTCTCCATAAATATTTCAAGAGAGAAGTCAATCCATAATATTATTGATTGAACATGAAATAAAATGTGTCTATTTTTCACTTGCTGAATGCACAAGAACTGATGTTCTGCTTATAGGAACTGCACATCCAGCAAGAAACAAATTATATCCATGTGGCCTCTTGCTGTGATGACTTCAGATCTCACAGGCTAAGTAGCATGTCAGGCCAAATTTGAATCTTTCATGTAGGAAAATGAAAGATGAAAAGTCAAACGGCTTCAGGTACATATGTTAGTAGTTCAGCAATTGAAATTTTTCCCTCCAGTAAGCTGTGAATGTGGTTCAAGGGGTCATTCTGCAGCTGGAAATAGTGTGTTCAGTCTTATATAATCCTCATTAAAAAGCCCATTAAAGTTTTAAAGGAAAGTATTTGTTTTACCTGTGATATTAGATAAATTTCTCATGCAGAAAATTCTTGTTCATTCATTGACTTGTTTTTTGAAACAGTCACAACAGGTGTTCAAAGATATATCAGAGAGGAAAAAAACACATCAGTATCGCAGAATCATTCACTGGTCACCTAATCCTGCATCCTGTTCACCACAAAGCCAACACTGAAATGATGGGATTAGTCCAATTAGGTTTTGAAAACTGGCAAGCATGGAGACTGTGAAGTCTACCTGAATGACCTGCTCCAATGTTTAATTGTACTTGGAATGAAGAAATTTCTCTTCGTATTTCCTTCAGCCATAACCAGACAATTTATAACCATTTGTTGTTGTTTAACCCCAGCACGCAGCTGCTCACTCACTCCCCCACCAGTGAGCTCGCGGAGACCATCAGAAGGGTAAAAGCAGGAAAACTCTTGGGTGTATACAAAGACAGTTTAATAGGGAAAGCAAAAGCAGTGCATGCAAACAAAGCAAAATAAGGAATTCATTCAGTGCTTCCCACGGGCAGGCAGGTGCTCAGCTATCTCCAGGAGGGCAGAACTCTTTCACACCATAACAGTTACTTGGGAAGACCAACACCATCACTCCAAATGTCCCCCCTTCCTTCTTCTTCTTCTTCTTCCTATTTAATATACTGAGCACGATGTCATATGGTCTGGAATATCCCTTTGGTCAGTTTGGATCACCTGTCCTGTCTGTGTCTCCTCCCAGCCTCCCATGAACCCCCAAATTCCTTGCCAACATGGCAGTATGAAAAGCAGAAAAGACCTTGGCTCTGTGTAAGCACTGCTCAGAAATAAGAAACATCACTCTATTACCAANTCAGCACAAAAGCACAGCCCCATGCCAGACACTGTAAAGAAAATTAACTCTACCCTAGCCCAAACCAGCACACCAGTGTCTTTTGCCTACTGTGCACATCTGTAAAGAACCTGGCTTTCTTCTCTGGCAGGGGGAGCTGCTGCTCAGCCCTATGGAGCTGGCCTCTCCAGGCTGAAAAACCCAAACTCCTTACAGGCTTCAACTCCTGACTATTCTGGTGGCCCTTCGCTGGATTTACTGCAGTCTGTTGAGGTTTTTCTTTCGTTGAAATAGGATGTGGTATTCTAGATGCAATGTAATTACTACAAAGTAAAGGGTAATAACCATTTTCCAAAATCCACTCGCTGCACTGCTGTTAAATATTGTCTGTATGCTTTTAGCCTTCAGTACTCATTTCTACTGACTGAATTCCTGCAGGAATATAGAAATGCCTTTTCAAAACTTGCAAAAAATGATTTTTAAAATCTAGAACTTGGTATGTAGGATCTTTGTAATGAGAAAGTTAATTTTATTATATATTTTTGCAGCATTTCCTCTCAATCTCAATATACAGGGCATCCATCTCTTTAGCCCACAGTCATGACACCTCTCCTTTGAGCTTAGTTCACCATTTATATACGTTCCTTTCTCTGGCAATCATTAGAAGTTAAGAGCTGGTTCTACATTCCCATCAACTTGGCCAGCTCTGCCCATATGATAACAGTTTCTGATCACATATTTCCATCAGCTGAACTAAATGGTTAATGTAAAAAAGAACTGAACTGTAAAGAAATTAAGTTTCCAATCTTAATAACATACATGACTACAGTGAGTGGCTCATAAAAAAATCTATAATTTTATATGAAATTTATGAAAAAAAACCCACTTTCCTCAGTTCTATAGAAAACAGGGAATAAAACCAGATTATAGTCCCCAAGAATACTGAAGTCAGAAAAAAAAATGATCTGGAATCAAATGGATGGGAATGAGGCTGAATAATAGAGAAGGCAGGAGCAGTGGGAGGCAAACTGATTCCTCCTTCTCCCAGTAGTGTCAATCTGTGAGGTTAACTTTGCTGTCTCATGTACCTTCATTGTCAAAATGAGGTAAGAATCTGAATTGTACTCATAGTAGAAATTCAAGGTAGAAATTTTCTGACACAAATTTTCAGTTCATTCTTCTAATTAATGTCAAGTGAACTGGAGAGTATGCAGAAAGACAGAATCTCTGATAATGTGAGGGACCCATCTAGACACAAAGAAATTTCCATCTTCTTTTGCTAAGGAGCTCTTGAGCATATCAGCTCAACTTCCAGGAGTGTGATCATCAAGGACTACAGCCAGGTGCACTATCAGTAGAGCATCATCTCTTGGTATTGAATACCCAAACTTAGGGCGATTCTTTAGGAAATGACTGATGAGAACTGACTGTTTTGTGTGTGTAGTGTCAGGGATCAGTAATGGATGAGAATTAGCCACTAACATGACCAGTTAATGAATTGAGCAGCATTATGTTTTAAAGTTTGAAGCTGGCTTGATTTGTCAGCCCTTTAAACACTCAGCAGCCTCTGATTCCCAGACACACATGGAGACGTGTATGTTCTGTTGCAACTCACTTTTCATCCCCTGACTTCAGCGTGTAGTGAATGAGAGTAATGCATAAAAATTAGAAATGCTTTCAATATTACTTCAAAATATTCAAAAGATGAGTGGTTCTACTGCTTTAGACGGTACATAGGCCAATTTAAATGGTGATGGCAGTGGCTAGATATAATCAAATCATAGCTCCCTTCATAGAGTTATGTAGGAGTCAGACTGTTCTACATCATTGTTTCTGAAACTATGGCCCTAGCTTGAAGAAAAAAACCTGTTCCTCCAGAGTCTGTTAATCAAGAGTTTTGACCGGGAAGAGAAAAACTGCAAGAACTGGAAACTAAAAAACCCCTGAAAACTACAAAAGACTTTCTTGCTCCCTGCAAAAGCTAAAAATGCTGCTTTTGCAGCTGCTGCAGATTCTACCTTCTTGGGAGCCATGAAGTGATCTTGAGCCTCAAAGATGAGACTTCTATCAGCAATTATAGAACAAAGTGCTATGGGTGTTATGAAAAGTCTTTTAATTTCATTTTGCAAAAGGCCACCTAGTCCTGCTGTATCAGCTTCATCTTCAGCACTGACTGTGCTGAAAGGAGCATTTTTTCCAATCCCAGAGATATCACAAAGAAAATCTAAACAATTTTACAAAGCATTGTTAAATTGTAAGGAGAAAAGAAGCAGGGAGAAATTGGTGCAGAAAATGTGAGAAACTGAAAAAAACCCCAAAACATGGAATTGTGATCTGAATGGTGGGGAAGAGAGATAAAACAGCAAATAACTTTTAAATTCCATTCCAATTGTGTTTTCTAAAGGAAATAAGAAAAAAAGAGTATTTGAAACAGAAAAAATAACATTTTTATGTCTTTCATTATCAGTAAAAACCTGAATTGAAAATTCACTAGTTAAGACTTAAATTTCATATGCTGCGTTGTAAATCCCCATAAGTTTTGGAAGCTCAGATTTTTTTACAAACTCCTGTTACCTCCCCACACAAAAACGCAATTATTTTAAAATAAGTTTCTTAACTGGAATTATTAGACATAGTAGATATTTCCTGACGTTCCCTTTTTCCAGTGAACACAACAAAAAAAGAGTCCAATTTTTTGTGTCATTGTAGAAGACAATGTTATCAAGATAATGATGAAGAACAGAATTAGTTTAAAAATCAAGCTATAATAAAAACCGTTCCTTTGATTCTGCAAGAGACATACTGCAGTTGAAATGTTGCATTTGCAGCTAAGATTCTTGAAAAAAATAGTGAAAAAATTAAAATACAGACAAGAATTTTATAGAACAGCATTTTTTAAATATGTTTATTTTTGTCTATATATATCTTTAAAATGTCATCACTTATTCCCCATTCAATTTCATGGACAGTGGACAGAAATAGGTACTGGAAGAAATGAATATTAATAATTAGCTTTAACACTTAGGGCTATATTTGTTGATAGATGGGAGGTCAGCTTCCATTTAGGTGTCATAGAGAACTCCTCTGAAAATCTGACTCTAAATTTATTACCCTAATTCAAACCACAATTGTGTTATTGTGAATTTCCTGCAAATTTATGATGGACTGTGTTATTTGATTTAATATTATACTCAGTCTGCCAGGGTTGAAGTTAACTTTCCTGATAGCAGCTTGAATGGTGCTATGGAGGAGAGGTGTCCTGTGTCCAAAGCAGTGCTGATTACTCAGGAATGTTTTCCGTACTGCTGAACGGTGCTCACACAGAGTCAAGGCCCTTTCTGCCTCACACCACCCCACCAGCGAGGAGGCTGAGGTCACACAAGACGTTGGGAGAGACACAGGTGGGACAGCTGGCCTCAACTGACCTAAGAGGTTCCAGGTATATCATCTCACAGAATATTGCATTCTCCAGTGGCTATTACCCTGCTAAACATCTTGTTCTCTCTTGTTTATAACATACCGCACAACAATAAGGACCAGGATAGCATGATAGAAAGATTTGGAGGAGAAAAGTATGTGACTATGTCCAGAAAGATTCTTCTCTGAGTTTGGCTCATAAAGTGGAAAATATGACTTCAGTCATTTAAAGAAGCCAAACAATAGTCACCTAAATCAATGAGGATGAATTTCAAGACCAAGTGAACCTTAAAATATCCACCTATTTTAGCTTACCTATGTGTGTTGCAGGCACAATTGATGATCACATTGTGTAGTAGTGAAAGTAATTTTAAAAATCTGCCAGCCTATAGAGTCTGGTTGTATTTTTGTTCTTATAATGAACATGTCCTGGATTATATTTGAAATTAGAGTCTTTATTTAATATGATATTTAATATTTCAAAATCAAGTAGAATTCTGGAATTCCCATTTAGATTTTAGTATCTTAAAGTGTTTTGGGATTTGGGATTGGAGTTTTCTTTATTATTGTTGTTGTTTTTGTTGTTGTTATTATTAACTTTAGGGATTTGGGGGTTTGTCTTTTTCAGACACACCCTCCACATTTTTATGTAAATTCCAAATTAGTTTTAAATTTCTAAAGTAGCTTTCACTGAAGTCTTAGCCAACAAGAGTTAAATGACTTTCCTGTTGGTCATATGACGTATCTCAAGATATTTTGACGAATTACAGAGTGTAGTCTACTCAGGAAGTCTGGCTAGACAAAAGATTATGAGGGAATCACATTCAAGTTTTGAAGGTTATATTCACACTTTTTTATAGCTTCAAGTTATTTACAGAGGAATGTTCTGATGTTTTGACTGATGACCATCTTTGTTCATTTCATGGCTGTGATACAAAGAAACTTTTACTTATTTAGACTATTCATTCTCTGAGGAAAAAAAAACCCACATAAAAACAAAAATTAAAATAAAACAAAAAAAAAACCTAAAACCCCACTAAGAACAGACTTCCTTGTGGTTGCCTGTAGAATGTGGAGCATCTCCATGAGGAACTGAGAAACCTACTTGCTCATTGCTCTACCATTCTGCAGGCAAGATCTATTCCTTCATTCTTGCCTTCCTAAAAATGTAGTGGGTTTGATGTGTTCATTATTTTTTTAAAAGAATATTATTGTACATTGTTCCTATAAACATGAAAAAGGGCATATTAGTAATATTGTCTAATAAATTGAAGAAATTAATTGTGCTACCAAAATGATGAAACTAGTACAGGATATTACAAAACCCATGGTGTACTGTACTAGTGACAAACCCCAAAGTTTTTTATACTAAAGTATTGGGGTAGAATATAATGGGAAAAAAAAAAAAAAGCAAAACCAAAACCCACCATATATACATTGCAAACAAAACCTTTTTTTCTTTTTTCTCATGTAAAATTTCTCCCTTTTTTTTAAGGCAAGGGGAAATTAATGGCATTAGTTAAATAGATGACAAAATTTATTACTATAAATTTGGATATGCCAACCAAACAAAAAGTAAGATCATTACAGCAGTTTGCATCAGATTAGTACATTTCATTGGACTGCTACATCTGTAAAGTCATGATGACTTATCTTCATTTCATATAGGCATCATCTTGATTGATTACTTTAAAAATATAGTGGTGAAAGCAGATGTAGATTTAGTGTTGCAATATCTAACATTTAAAAGCCCTAACCAGTGAAATCCTTCTTAATTATTCAATGCTGCAATAAAGTTAATGAATTACAGTTACTTGGGGAATGAACCATCTTTGTCAAGAGATAAAAGATAGTTATATTCTATAGTTTTGAGTTGTAAAATAAAAGGAAGGATAAATTAGGCATTTATCGTAGTATTTCATCAAACAAATATACCCATATTCCTGCTACAGATTAAAAAAAAATGATTGACTTGTCTGAGGTGACAGGAGAGCAAGCTTCCATTTTGGGAAGAACTGGAATTGAGAAGGACATTCCAGCATTGGATAGGTGAAGGACTGAAGTTCTTCTAAGAATGTCTTTGAATATGTGAGGCCACGTCATTGGGAAGTCAAAAGTCTTTTCCAGAAATCAAATGGAGAAGAATTGAATACATCAGTAATTTAACTATATGGCTACTGATTACCAAATATATTATCAATAATTTGTCTTTATCTCTCCTTTACTCAGATTTTGTTATGATCTGATACTTGCAATTGTGGATAAGTAGCTCGAGAATGCAGCAGAATGTATGCATGACATCACTAGTAGTAGATATGCTGGTATCTAAAGGATCTGAGCGATGGAAATGTAGTATCAGTACTTTAAGGTACCCAGTGCTGCAGATCATCTTAGGACAAATTGTTAGAAAGTTAAATCTAATGCCTTAGATCCAGTTAAATCCAGCTGGGGGTTGATCACTAGTGGTGTTCCCCAGGGCTAAGTATCGGGACCAGTCATGTTCAATATCTTTATCAATGATCTGGATGAGGGGACTGAGTGCCCCCTCAGGCAGTTTGCAGACAATACCAAGTTGGTTGGGAATATTGATCTGCTGGAGGGCAGGAAGGCTCTTCAGAGGGATTTGGACAGGCTGGATTGATGGGCCATGGCCACCAGTATGAGGTTCAATGAAGCCAAGTACCGGGTGCTGCACCTGGGTCACACAAGCACAACAGGCTGGAGGCAGAGTGGCTGGAAAGCTGCCTGTCAGAAAAGGACGTGGGGGTGCAGGTTGACAGCCAGCTGAACATGAACCAGTGTGTGCCCATGTCACACATGACCATGTCATGCCAAGGTCAATGGCATCCAGTATTATAGCAGCAACTGTTGCCAACAGAACGAGGGAAGTGATTGTACCCCTGTACTTGACACTGGTAAGGCCACACCTCAAATCCTGTATTCAGTTTTGTGTCCCTCACTACAAGGAAGACATTATGGTGCAGGACCGAGTCCAGAGGAGAAGGGAGCTGGTGAAGGGCCTGGAACACACACCTTACGAGGAGCAGATGAGGAAGCTGGGTTTAGCCTGGAGAAACAGAGGCTCAGGTGGTCTCTAAAACTACATGAAAGGAGGTTTTAGCTGGATGGAGACTGCTAATAGAAATTTTGCTATGTGCTTTCCCATATCAACTGCTGCAATGGTTGAACAATTAACTATCTATCAAATAATTTTTAATGTCTAAAATACACCAATCTGAGCTCAAACAGCATAAACCGGCAACTGTGCATATGCCACAGTAATCACTGTACACTATTTGCTTACAATGGATGAATAGATGCAGCTATGAATGAAAACATCTATCCTTATCGATCTGATATTATCTCTGCCCCCTCAAGCTTCCTGTCTTAAATCAAGTAGCTCTATTTGTACTAAAAGGTGAAATTTATTAGAGTGCTTGCTTTCAACCACTGAGACAAGAATGAACTTGATCTTTTCTTTTAATTTTCAGGTTTGATTATGTGCAAAATGACTATAAAGGATCTTGACTACCTATCTAATCATCTAGGTATTCAACTCACCACAGTCAATGTGTTTACTGGCATCCTTAAAATAACATATCAGATCATCCTCAACTCATAGATGCATGTGGATATTTTTTTCTGTTTTGCTTTTGGAATACATAAAGCATATTACCTCCTGTGAAAATAAGTACATCACCTAGATGCTTTCAAAATATTCATGCCTATAGAATATTTCTAATAAATACATTTCTTGAAAAGTATGGCCATATAACTTAATAAAATATTCTGTTTGGTGACACAGAGATGCTGGGAAGATGTAATGAATAAGAAATCTCTTTCTCCTCTTTGGTGTGTTTCCTTTATTATCATGATTTCATAAAGGAATGATAGGTGGTTACTTTATTAAAGTACTTTCTTAAAGTACAAAATTTTTAAAGAAATTAAAAGCTGGGCAAACCCCAGCAATTTAATGCTATATTTTAAAACTGAAAAGTATGTTTCAATTTTTAAATTAATTTGCTTAAAGCATGCTCTGAGCACTGCAAACTTATTTCATATGAATATTCTAATAATTCTGCTTTGGCAAAAATAATTTATTGAAGCAGCAAATTTTTCCAACATCAAAAAATATATTGACAGACTATACCCAGGATGAACCTATGAAGTTAAAGGACAATTGTCTAAAATACCTTTTGCCAGTTTTGTAGCTCTTTTATACTGAGTACACTTAAGCATAACAATCTATGGGGCTGAAGAGTTCATGGCACAATCTTTCCTCGAGAACCATCCTCAGGTCTTTCGTTGGCTTGCTTTCTCTCACATTTTAAAAAACATGGCTCATAGAATGGCCACCACATTATGTTTATCCTGAAAAATTAATCCTAATAAAAGGGTTAGGAATTAATGTTCAGATTCAGGTGGGAACAAGTGATGTAATCTGTACATGAAACCTCACTCCACATGCTGATTTGTCAGGCACAATGCAAATCACTTCCTATCCTTTGATTTGACATCAATACAAATATCTCTTTTTAGAGTGATTTATTAAACAGGCTTAAAAAATCTTCTGGTAGGGTCTACAATACAGAGGGAAACCAAGCAGCATAAATTGTCTGAAACATCCAATTTCCAGATTTTTTTCTTGGATATCTAAGTTTATTTGGTCTGCTAATACAAATTAACTTTGTAGTAGAAGCAAAGAAAGGGAACAATCATTGGCCAGATAAGAAGATACTCATATAGACATTTACCCTGTAATGTTGTCTTAGTTTGAA